>PIJE02000324.1:127350-142350 GCA_002895965.2 Coryphaenoides rupestris
CGGTGGCCAATAGCATGTACTGCACCCCTTAATGGCTTTTCCGCTCCGTACTCAACAGAGGTCTGCTCTGTGTTAAAAGGCTTAGTGCCGTGTGTGGATAGAGTGT
Organism: Coryphaenoides rupestris; assembly: GCA_002895965.2. Taxonomy (NCBI): domain Eukaryota; kingdom Metazoa; phylum Chordata; class Actinopteri; order Gadiformes; family Macrouridae; genus Coryphaenoides; species Coryphaenoides rupestris. The sequence continues at coordinate 127,457 of PIJE02000324.1, forward strand.
GTGTGTGTGTGTGTCTGTGTGTTGCTTGTGTGTGTGTGTGTGTGTGTGTGTGTGTGTGTGTGTGTGTGTGTGTGTGTGTGTGTGTGTGTGTGTGTGTGTGTGTGTGTGTGTGTGTGTGTGTGTGTGTGTGTGTGTGTGTGTGTGTATATATTAATATATTATAATGTATATATAATAAATATCTCTCTCTCTCTCTCTCTCTCTCTCTCTCTCTCTCTCTCTCTCTCTCTCTCTCTCTCTCTCTCTCTCTCTCTCTCTCTCTCTTCCTTTAAGTGTGTCACACAGACACAGGCACAGACACACAATGGGCATGCATGCATTTCTCTGCCCTTCCTCATCGCCGGTCTCTTCACTTCTCTCTTCTCTCTCTTTCCCAACTCTCTCAGCCTCCACAGTCTGTTCCTGTGGTCTGGGTGCGATGAGGTCAGCTTCCTGTCTGAGTGTATTGCATCCAGTGCTGCAACACTTTGTTACATGGAGGAATAGCCTCTGCAATAGCTGCACAGTGGTCTCTAGAGCTGTCAATTACCCATTGACATTTACATGTAATAAGTAAATGGTAAATAAGAAATAATAAAAGTATGAAAGTATCTATGGAAAGTAAGTTATCTATTCATCCGAACTTATTCCAATCACTTTTTGGTAACTTGTAGTCCGAACCTATTTCACGAGTGTCCCGGGAATAGATTGGATCCACCAACTCCTTCATTTTGTCTCATAACTTATGTGGAGAAAATGCAAGCAAATCGACGTGAAGTCAAGTGATGGCTGCAGTGAAAAGGTCTAACTAATAAATGGTAATCACATTGTGATTTCACTCGAGGGCAAGCTTCTCTCCTCTTGCAGGAAGGGAAAGTTGTGTTTTATTGCAGATTAAACCGTGTACACCAGCTCGTAAACAGCTCCACTCATTACCCTTTTACACGGCAGATGTATGATGTTGCAAGCCAAATGAACGACTGGTGTTGGTAGCTTGTAATCTCGTGTTGTGTTCAATCCCATCTACACCGGCGGTAACATGGCTGTCATGACTTCTTGTGGATCGTCAACATCATCATTGAGTGCCAAAGCGAGACGTGACCTCAACATACCTTCTTGTCAATATGTTGAATGGACAAGTCTCGTGTACAGGGCCTTGTTCGGTGTGAGCGCTGAACAAGGCCGTTAAAAATCGCGTGTCTGCAAATACGTGAACGGTTCGGCTATTAAGAAGGACCACAAAGTTAGATCTATTAAAGGTGCAATAAGGCATTGAGAAACTAAGAAATAAACACATTTATATGCAAAAACAAACATGGTGTTTGTCAAAGTAAATGGTAAATGGATTGCCTTTATATAACGCTTTTATCCAAAGCGCTTTACAGTTGCCTCACATTCACCCATTCATACACCAATGGCAGTGCCAACCATGCAAGGTAACAACCAACACGTCAGGAGCAGTTAGGGTTAGGAGTCTTGCTCAGGGACACCTCAACACTTAGCTAGGGGGAGCCCGGGGATTGAACCAGCAACCTTCCTGTTGCCAGACAACCGCTCTTACCTCCTAAGCTATTGCCGCCCCGGTAGTATTGTTTGGAGGGTTGTGAACTCTCATACCGCTGGCAGCTCAGACAGCTTGTCTTGTTCTACAGATAGCAATTGCATATACATTTATTATACCTTTATTTCTTTGCATCTCAACGTATTGAACATTTAACTTTCTGCTCTACATCCAGAAGCATGGTTATCATAACAGGACTGTCCTTCTCACTTGTCTTCTCTTTCCTCTGGTCCTAACCTGGGCTCCTGTGCAGACCTGGGTCTGTTGGGCCCCGGGGAGAGAGGGGAGGAGGAGCACCACCACCCGGGCACTACCCATGATGCACTGGAGCGTCTGACACCCACCACTGAACTGGATGACTGTGTCTTCAAGAAGGTAGGTCAACGCACACCCTCACGCTCATACATGCACATATTCAGGTAGGTACATGTAACGGGAGGAATGAGCACACAGGCACACACACACAAATCACCCCTTAATACAATTTTCGCAAATCTGAATACTAACGTCGATCTGTCCAATGAGAGCATATCACTTTAACTCTAAAGGGCTACTTGGATGATATCTTGGAGTGTGTGGGTACATTAGCAAAAAAATCATTTCTGAGAACCGCTGGTCTAAGTACTGGTCTAGTGTTGGGGATCTGCCACCAGGTCCCCAATACCACCACCTTCTCCACTGGAAAATAACCTCACACCCCCAAAATCGAAACAGTCAAATAGAAAAATGGCCGGGGAAGCCTTTATACTTTATGAGTCCCACTGGGATGTTTTCTTTTTTTTTCACCGGGTTATGCAACGGTTGTTCCACCTTGGTCCAACCCCCCCACCCCAATACTACCCCTAGTCCCAAGCCCCTCCTGTTGGACATGTGAGTGGGGCAGCCTGGCAGCCTCCACCACCACCACCAACCACTCTGGAAGTCTGCTCTTCAGTTATTGTGAAGGAAGGAGGAAAACAGGGAGGCAGGCAGGCCGGGTGGAGAGACTGACTGGGTGTGTGTGTGTGTGTGTGTGTGTGTGTGTGTGTGTGTGTGTGGAGGGAAAGAAGGACTGACAGCAAAATGAAAGAAAGTAAGGGTGTGGGGGGGGGGGGGGGGTTAGCGGGCTGATGGTATCCAGCCTTGGCAGCCGTCTGCGGCACTCCCACTGACTCACGGGGGTGAGGTGGTGTGTGTGTGTGTGTGTGTGTGTGTGTGTGTGTGTGTGTGTGTGTGGGGGGGGGGGGGTGGCTCTATTTTTCCACAACGTTTGTTTTCACTGTGAATGCGCCACGACTCCACTAACCGCCATACGCACATGCAACGATATGTTGACGTCTGTCGGTGTATTACCAAAACTATATTTAACCTAATCGCGAGTTAATGCGTGTTTGAAATGTGGTTGATGACGATGATAATGATTGCCCAATAACTGTTAAAAGGGCCCTATCATATCACCAGGCGTGATCGCGATTAGCCATTACATGCCGCTTCAAAATTGTCATGTGACTAAAATTGTCATTGTGACATGACAAGTGGGCGTGTCCACCTAGACGTATGAGGACTAGATTTGTTTACCAGTTGCTAAAGTCCACTGGGAAGGCTGGCAGTCTGATCTGGGCAACATACATCTGGGTGGACACGCCCACTTGTGATGTCACTTAGTCACAATGACAATTTTAGTCACATGACAATTTTGTAGGGGCTTGTCATGGCTAATCCCGCCTACGTCTGCTGGTATAATAGTGCCCCTTTAAGATGTTATAGTCGGGCATGGTTTTTGAAGCCGTACGATACCTTGACGTGGTTAATAGTTTTGAGGTGAATTGCATGCCATGGGGGTTTGTTGACATGCGCTCTCCCGTCCCGGCCAGCCTGCGCTGCCCGTCTCCAGGTCCGAGTTCCGGGACAGGCGGGTCCGCTCGTCCTGGTCCTCCACGGACGACTCCTCCGTGCAGGGACCCCCCAGTGTGTCCTCGCTGCACAGCCTGGACACAGCGTCCTCGGTGGACACCGTGTCTATGGACGCCACGTTGGTGGACACGGCCGACTCCGCGCCCTCCTGGAGCCCTGGGGGGCCATGGAAGTCACCGGAAGAAGGTGAACGACGAAATTCTTAGCTTTGAAACACTGATTTGCTGAAAGGTTAATTCCCTTGTTGATTGGATCTTAGGTTACTCTATTTGACACGGAAGCACCCGCAAGTATACCAATGCCCAGTTTTCTGGGCATTTTTGTAACGACAGCAATCAAACAGAAACAGAACTGACTTACATTGTTTTAATATACATTTAAATACAAATATATTTGTAACGGCTATGTGATTATCGCCGTCACGTCGGAAGTATGGCCACAAAACGGCACGTGTCCCCCAGACTCTTAATGCAGTACCCTGCGCCTGCCTCTAGGGGGAGGAGGGTGCACGGGCGTGGAAGGCGCAGAATCGACGGGCGTCGAGGAGGAAGAGAAGAAGGACCTCCTGGTGGACAGCCCGGTGACGTCGGCCATCCTCCGCGCCTCCAACCGCTCGCTCTCTCCGTTCCGACGCCACAGCTGGGAGTCCGGCAGGTCCAGCGGCCCCGGGCCTCCCGCGGAGCCGGGCCCAGCGCAACGCAGGTAGATAGACACACACACACGCACACACACGCACCACAGCACACATACACACACACACACACGCACACACACACACACGCGTGCAGACACACACGCGTGCAGACACACACGCGCATGCAGACACACACACGCATGCAGACACACACACGCATGCAGACACACACACACACACAAATGCATACAGACACATACACACACACACACGGAGAAGCACACACACACACAGACACGTCCAGACAGACACATGCATACACGGACACATGCGCAGACATGCATACACCCAAGCCCACAAAGAAACACACTTGCAAACACACACATTTCATACCATAGAGCATTAAAAGAATGCCTCGCACACTACAGACCTGGAGGAACTAAAGAGCCTGAACTCCTCCCCTGTCACCGGGAAACCCTGCTCCTCTTAACCTCCTAACTTTCTTCTCCAACACGGGTTTCTGTGTCTCTTCTGCATTTTCTCTTCTCTCTTGTGGCTTTGTGGGAAAAGTCATTTTCCTATGTCACAAGGTCACACAGTGACCCCAGATCCGCTGAGACTCTGTAAACAGTTGTGCGGAGGCGGGGTCAAGATGGAGACCCCGGGGTGGGAAGAACCATCCTATGCCTATACCATTAGAGCTATACAACACAAATTGCATATATCTACAGTATATATATTTTTATTTTATTTTATAAAATCTGGTAAAAAAGATATGTTGACAAACTCCCAGACTGAAAATATTCAAAAGGCATGATCCCCAAAGAGTGTGAATTAAGACGGATAATTCTACGTATTAATAGTGGAAACAACAGTTGCCTGTAAACAGCTGTTGCCTAATGCTAGCAGCTGTAGCGCTTGGCTTCCAGACAAACCCGCCCTGCTTGTCTGCCGAACGCGCCGTCTCAAACGCCCTTCTGAATGCCTGCTTTCCATCCCCTCCTTTCTTTCGTCACAATCCATACATCCATCCCTTAATCCATCCGTCCATCTGTCCATCCCCTTCTTCCCCAGTTCACAAAGGATCTTGCCAGTGGAGGTGCGGAGACCCAAGCCACCCCTCCACCGGAGAAGGTATATATTCCATCCGTCCATCCTGCTGTCTGTCATGCGTCCTCAGGGAAAGTCTGTCTCTTTTTGTGTGCCCGTCTGTCTCTCTGGCTTTTTCGTCTGTGAAGAATCAAGTGGAAAGAAAGTTTTTACGACGACGAGAGTATTATTTTCCGGTTTTTATATGTAAAGAAATCCGAAAACGTAACTAAATCCGAAAACTAAACCATCCGTCATCCTCGCGGAGACTGATGGGAAAAACGGCATTTGTCATTAATTTTGCGGAGACGCGTGGTGACGCTCACTAGCCGTAGACGTCGGTGTGTCGAGCAGCGCTGGCGGTAAAGATGACTCACGTTCAGACGAGCCTTCAGAAGATACCCACCCCCTGTCCCACTTACAATAGAAAATGTTAACCCCCTGCCCCAAAACCTCCTATTTACAAAGGGCCCTCTCCATCACAGTTGGATGGCACCAGGGAATGTGTCGCGAGTGTGCCAAAGCAACTGGTCCCCGCGGCGCTTTTTCACCCTCCCCCTCGCCCCCACCCCGGCCCTGTGCCCTACGACGGGGGCTGCTCGGCTATTGAAACCTCATTTCTTTCCATTTCGATCCGTTCGCACGAGAGCCTCACCGATTTGGCACGTTTGACGGAAAAAAAGAGAGAGAGAGAGAGAGAGAGAGAGAGAGAGAGAGGAAAAAAGACAAAAAACAAGGCTTGCTCCGAGACGACGAGAGGACTCCCGCTACAACGACGTGTGGAGTTCAGCACGCCACGCCTCGGCCCCCGCTAGCCAGGGGCTGCCACAGATGTTAGCACCTGGCTCACCGAGGGTTTTAGGCCGTCAGACCACAAAGCGACTTTGAGCGACTCAGGGGTGCGTGTTCCTTCACGACTCCTGGCGTTCGGCTAACTGGCGCTATTAAGGTTGTGGACCAATCAATTAATTATTAATCTCAAGCAGACCTGGACAAATCATTAATTACAAGGAGTGAATTATAATAAGGATTTGAAGAGGGATTCTGGCGTCTCATGCTGTGGTTTGTGTCAGTACTCCTGCGTTTTAATACCCCCTCCCACCACCACCACCACCACCACCATCCTAGAATAACATCTTAGATTCTTCATTGTCTAATCTAATCTATTAATCCACCGCCCCCCATGCCTTTGTATTACCTCATCACCCCTCTCTCCCATGTCTTCCACACTCCACTTCCATCTCTCCGCCTCACCCACCAGTATGAGCTGGTGCCCGTCTAACCGGCCACACCCCGATCACGAGCAAATAGACACCAGAAGGTAACTATCCGCTGAGCCAGGAGTTCTGGTGTACATATCAACACCTTTTGTTTTTATTAAAGCATGCAGATGGTCTGTGTGTATGTTGATACGTCAAAAATTAGGCTGTGATCAGCACGATTCAAGTCCAACTTTATTTATACACTGAACAAAAATATAAACGCAACACTTTTGTTTTAGCTCCAATTTTTCATGAGTTGAAAGCAAAGATCTAAGACTTTTTCTATGTACACAAAAGGTCTATTTCTCTCAAATTTTGTTCACAAACTTGTTTAAATCTGTCAGTGAGCACTTCTCCTTTGCCAAGATAATCCATCCACCTGACAGGTGTGGCAAGATGCTGATTAGACAGCATGATTATTGCACAGGTGTGCCTTAGGCTGGTCACAATAAAAGGCCACTCAGTTTTGTGCAGTTTTATCTTGAAAAGAGACATTTATAGGCACTGAAGTATGGATTTCACAGATATGCAGGGGGGGGGTCACAAAACCAGTCAGTATCTGGTGTGACCACCATTTGCCTCACGCAGTGCAACACATCTCCTTCGCATGGAGTTGATCAGGTTGTTGCTGTTTGCCCGTTACGACGACGAACTGCAGTCAGGTCAAGACCCCGGTGAGGACGACGAGCATGCAGATGAGCTTCCCTGAGACGGTTTCTGACAGTTTGTGCAGAAATTCTTTGGTTATGCAAACCAATTGTTGCATCAGCTGTCCGGGTGGCTGGTCTCAGACGATCTTGCAGGTGAAGATGCCGGATGTGGAGGTCCTGGGCTGGCGTGGTGACACGTGGTCTGCGGTTGTGAGGCCGGTTGGATGGACTGCCAAATTCTTGGAAACTAATTTGGAGACGGCTTATGGTAGAGAAATTAACATTCAATTCACGGGCAACAGCTCTGGTGGACATTCCTGCAGTCAGCATGCCAATTGCACGCTCCCTCAAAACTTGTGATATCTGTGGCATTGTGCTGTGTGATAAAACTGCACATTTTAGAAGAGTGGCCTTTTATTGTGACCAACCTAAGACACACCTGTGCAATAATCATGCTGTCTAATCAGTATCTTGCCACACCTGTCAGGTGGATGGATTATCTCAGCAAAGGAGAAGTGCTCACTAACACAGATTTAAACCAGTTTGTGAACAAAATTTGAGAGAAATAGGCCTTTTGTGTACGTAGAAAAAGTCTGAGATCTTTGCTTTCAACTCATGCAAAATTGGAGCTAAAACAAAAGTGTTGCTTTTATATTTTTGTTCAGTGTATATTAATGATAATAGTATTAACACAGATCCCGAGTATATGTTGATGCAATAAAATACAAATATATATATATATACATGGAAGATTCAAGGAACAAAATACAGTTCAATGTCTCATACACAGCAATGTAAAATATGACAACAATAAAAGCATGAACACAATCTGTCCACTGTCCCTTTAAGTGCATATGGTTGGTGGTGGGGCAATGTCCGCTAGTAGTGGCTTGACTGTCACACATTTCACTGGAACAATTGTGGCCATGTGCTGCTTTTTTATGTGGGTGTTTGTACTCTTCACTATACTGTACCACGACCTAACTAGCTGGTCAAACCCACAAGAGCAGCTCTGCAGAGCTGTATCGGTTATTATGTTGGTCAAAGAACAGGCTAGGAAGCGAAGAGCCATTTCCATATCACTAACTAACTCACAAAAATGTTTGTTACTCTCTCACACCGAAGAGATGACTTCACGAGATTTGTTGAGCTTGCTGAAACAAGTCATGCACTTCTATATGTTGAGCAATGTGCTGAAGATAACCATATGTGATGTTTGGACGTGCATTAAGGCGTAGATGTCAACTTGTGATGGCTAAGAATAGCACTTTTTAGTACTTGCGTTTATGTATAATCGATGGTTACATCTTGACAATTTCCCCTCTTCATCTATAGCCTTGCTATGTTTCTATATTTATCGTTCTGCCTCACTTTGAGGATCTGTAGAAGTATATTCCCATCACAATTTGTTGTGAAGCAGGTTGTTGTAATTAATCACCGTAATACCAATTGTTCGTTGTCAAATGATTTACTGTGTGTGTGTGTCTGTGTGTGTCTGTGTGTCTGTTTGTGTTGGAACAATGCAAAGGACACCGTTCACAAATATGCTGTTTTGAATGTGATGAATGAATGACATTCATGTGAATGTCATTCATTCATGTGAGGAAAGAAATCACCTCAGACCATTCATGTCCCGGTTCCCCTCCCCCCTCTTAGCTATAGTCTGGAGGGCCTGGAGGTGGAGAGGACCGTCGGCCGGGCCGCCTGCCCCCGTACGGGCGCGTACGACCCGGAGGACCGGCCCGGGGCGAAGGGGTCCCGTCTGGACGTCCAGGAGAGGGGAGGAGGCTCTCTGGTCTCCCTCACGGAGGAGGAGCAGGAGGGGGACGCCAGCAGCCCCGTCAGCCAGGTTGGTGGACGTCTGCGTGTGCGTGCTTTCACGATTATATGCCGATGCGCGTGTGTTTAACCATCACTCTCTCCCTTTCTGTTTCTGTCTCTTTCTCAGAGTTCTCACCGGGTTTTGTCGATGCAAAGCAGCTGTCCCGCCATTCTCACCATCCGCCCCTCACCAAGTCCATCTCCATGGTCGCCATCAGCCAACGGGAGACTGACGGTGAGATTCCGCTCTGAGCTTGTTTGCTTTTCCTACTCTACTGATAATGTCGATGCATCCAATTATCTTGTTCCATTATTTGTCCTCCTTTCCTTCCCCATCTCTTAGTATTATGATGATGTCGTCATTTTATTTGTATACAAAAGTAAAGAAAGTGTTGTGAGGGGGGAAGAGTCCTGTGTTCATGCTGCTCGCGCCCTTGTCCAATACCTCTTCAGCACATGGCCGACCTCGGGTGAAGCGGCGAATCAGCTTCTCCCTCAGTATTTCCCCGCTCTTCCCCAAAACTAGAAGCCTCTTTTCTATTGGCTCCTTCTCCAGTGACGATGAAGGAGAGGGAGGGAGTAAGTACAGATGATTTTTCTGCTGTGGGGTCGGGTCTGCCACTCCCCCCCGCCCCCTGTCTCTATTAAGCCCCGCCCTCCCGTTCCCAGATACCGGATACCCACTAAAAATGTGATTGGCTGAGAACTGTGGAATCAAAATGGGCAGAACAATTGTGCACTTTGGTTGATTGGTTGAAGTTACTTTGCGTGGTATATACAAATTCCAAGTTTAACTTTAATACAGACTACTTACTGGCAGTTAAGTAAGTGCTTATCTTTTTAGTTTTTGTAACATATACATTTGTCATTTTCAAGCCCTTTATTTTGTTGCCCATGTCAACGTACTGACCAACCAATGCCAGATGTTTGTTCTATCCATTTGAAATTTCTGGGTTTTATAGCCTATACTTTCCCAAGTTGTCCGTCCATATTAATTGACCTGTGGACCCTGACTGATAGAGTTGCCGCTGAGGCGATGCCAGTGTGCTGCTTCCAGTGTGCTGATCCCAGTGTGCTGATCCTATGTCTCTCTGTCGACCCACCCCCTCCCCATCGTGTCACCTGTCCCTTGAACGCACGTGTAACATTTTAACATTCACTGCCTTCACTTAAGACACATTTCTACGTCATTAAAATCTCGTCACACAAGGACAAAGAGACCAGCATTAAAGTTGCATTTTCTTCTTCTGTTCAAGAGGGTGACATTGTCAAATGTTGGATATCACTCGTCTAAACAAAAGCTATAAAACAACATTACTCATGGGTATTGATATTGGCATATCATTCTGATATTAATAATAGCCCATGAGCTCCACGGCTAGCAGCGGTGCTAACGCGACTGTGCTATCCAATTACACAGGTGCAAATTAACTAAACGGGGCCGTGAAAATGTTTTGTAACTCGAACTGAGCACCGTTTTCAGTACTTCCGCTATAACATATGTTGGTGAGCGTTTAACTTGTACTGTAATCTGTTTTTCACAACTATTAACCTGCCCCCTTGATCGTGTGGTTGAACATGATTATGGTCTGTAACTCCTTGTGTGCGTGCGTGCGTGCGTGTGTGTGTGTCGTAATTGTAAGCTCACTAGCTGTGGTGTGTCCCGTTTGCTTTACTGCAGGGGTCGGGTCGTTCTCCGCTACCTCCGCATCACTTGAATACAGGTGAGAATCCAAAGCTGCCATCATGAATATTCACGAGACCAACTCTTATTGGTCAGTTAAACCTTTGAGGGAAGTTCCTTAGTCCTACGGAACCTCTGATTGCAGGGGCCACCATTGAAATCCCAAATCTAATATTGTGGCTGTTTAATTCATTCATTTGTTCACAAGATGGTTGCCTTGTTGTTGTAGTATTTGTGAAGAGGAGCCGGGCCCGCTGAGGAGCAACAGTGACAGAGGAGCAGGAGGAGTAGTGGGCGGGACCAAGGTCAGCCGGACGTTCAGCTACCTCCGCAGCAAGATGAGCAAGAAAAACAAGGTCAGCCTCGCTGGTCGTGTGTCTGGGTTCTGAAAGAACATGGCAGCCAAGAGCTCAGGTCTCTCTTTTCTCTCTCTCTGTCTCTCTGTCTCTGTCTCTCTCTCTCTCCGTCTTCAATTCCAATTTCAATTCAAAGAGCTTTATTAGCATGGGAAACGTACATTGCCAAAGCGAGTGGTAAATGAGAAATATGTAAACAAAGCTGCAATATTGCAATCAAATGTATAAATATGAGTTTCTAAAATATACTTATAAAGAACTAAATATATACAGGTAACTAAGTCAACTTAAAAAAATAAAATATTAAAAAATATATTAAAAAAATACAGAAAAAACAAAAATACAAAAAAATAAATAAATAATAAATAAAATGGGGGTGGGGGGATTGACAGGTGATTGACAGTCTTTATGGAGGTTGTATTCCAGTCTCTCTCTCTGTCTCTCTGTCTCTCTCTCTCTCTCTGTCTCTTCTTCCGTGTCTCTCTCTCTCTGGGTGCCTGTGTGTTGGTAGCAGCGGTGAACGTTGCCTAATCTCGCGCTCCCCTGTAACAGGAAGCAGCAGGCGGGCTGTAAGGTCTGTTTTACGCCGCCGCCGCCGTAGCCCACAGGATGACATCACCTTCTGGCGTGCTCTCAGACCTGCTTTTGTCACTCTGTTCTCTCTGTCTCCTCTCTGTCGGTTTCTCCCATGGAAAATACCTCACATTCAAGGCATTCTCCTTCTGAGAATCTCTTTAGTACATACACACACACACATACACCACACATTACACTTTAGTATGCGTTTAGGGAACCAGGAAGAATTGCAGAATGTGGACTGTACCAACACTATGCTGTGGGGGTGTGAGAGGTTTTGTGTTGGGTTGGGTTGTCTTGCAATTGGCAAAAATAGTGTTATTTTGCTGCAGTAATTCCATGCACCTTGAATGTGAAAGTGCCTTCATGGTAAAAGGCTGTGTGCGTGTGTGTGTGGTGTGCGTGTGCGTGTGCGTGTGCGTGTGCGTGTGTGTGTGTGGGGCACAAGAGGGAAGTGACAGAGGGCAGGAAGTAAGAGGCTGGCTTACGATTCTCTCAGCAGCAATGTTCTGCTCAAATCTTTCCTTTTTTTTCTTCGTTTGCAAGAAAACAAAGTTTCTCGACCAAACGCACCATTTGGTACACCAGAAACTGGTGTGTGTGTGTGTGTGTGTGTGTGCGTGCGTGCATGCGCGTGCGTGCGTGAGCGGGTGTGTGCATGCGTGCACGGGTGTGTGTGCGTGCGGGTGTGTGTGCGTGCGTGCGCGGGTGTGTGTGCGTGCGCGGGTGTGTGTGCGTGCTTGCGCGGGTGTGTGTGCGTGCGTGCGCGGGTGTGTGTGCGTGCGCGTGTGTGTGGTGCGGTGTGTGCGTGCGTGCGCGGGTGTGTGTGTGTGTGCGTGCGCGGGTGTGTGTGCGTGCGCGCGTGTGTGTGCGTGCGTGCGCGGGTGTGTGTGTGTGTGTGTGTGTGTGCGTGCGTGCGCGGGTGTGTGTGTGCGTGCGTGCGCGGGTGTCTGCGTGCATGCGCGGATGTGTGTGCTTGCGCGGGTGTGTGTGTGTGTGCTTGCGCGGGTGTGTGTGTGTGTGTGCATGCGCGGGTGCTCACTTCCCGATTCATGATGCCCCGTAGATGTGTAGTCAGACAGCGTATGAGCAATGTCCTCCGACGCAGAAGAACAACATCACGAAGAAATCAGTTGTTCTCTCTTTTAGAAAGTTCCCCCTAAGAGAAGCAACATGATTTAGAAACCGAACCAAACCAAAGACGGGACGATCAGGACAGGTTCGGGAATGCTGTGTAAAAGGATTCAGCGCTCCATAAGGAGGCGAGGAGGAGGAGGAGAAAGAGGAGGAGTAACTTTATCAGACGAGGTAGGACATGGAGACATGGAGGATGAAGGCTGATGATGGGGAAATGCAGCTACATTTGCAAATAGACATCAGTGTTAAGAAGTGCCGTTCTGGTGGTGTGTGTCTGTGTGTGTGTGGGGGTTTGTGTGTCTGCGTGTGTGTGTGCGATTTGATTCAGTTTGTCAGACTTGCTGTGATTTTATAGACCCATAAGCCCTGACTGACTCTCGCTTTCTGTCGAGCCCCATTATGGGAGAGATTAGAGAATAGTTTCCGTCCATGTTAAACGCTGTGTATCCAGGGAACCAGACCATAATAGCGCCCGCCTGTTTATGGCACAGCGGACGGCAGCGATGTGTTCTGACGTACATCTCTCTCTCGCTCTCTCTTGATCTCTCTCTCTCTCTCTCTTTCTTTCTTTCTTTCTTTCTTTCTTTCTTGTGTGTGTGTGTGTGTGTGTGTGTGTGTGTGTGTGTGTGTTGATGGGAAGTGACTAGTGGCCCCGGTCTCTCTAAAAGGCCCGGTCCTCGGTGGTGAGCCAGCACCAGAATAGACCGGCAGAGGAACGGAACAAGAAAAAGGAAAACCGGTCGATTAGTCGTGGCAAACCGTTGTGTGTGTGTGTCCGGCCGGCCGGCCCCACACGTGCACACACACACACACACACTTCGCGCCACTGACTCGTGTTTGTGTGTTGTTCCTTCCCTGTGCCGCGTATACGGTTGGCGAGCCGACGGCCGACGGGTATAATCTGGCGGTGGATGGCACACGGGGATGTGTAGTGGTGGTTAGTCACCAGCGGGCTGATGGATAAAAATACAAAGAGAGAGCCAATCGACCGCTCTGTGTGTGAGAGACACACGCTTTTATCTGAGAGTTGTTAACCACAGCAATCTTTTTAACAGTGAATAAACAGTATATATATATATTATGAAAATACCCTACTTACATTTTCATACAAGAGATAAGATCAGATAATACTTTATTAATCCCGAAGGAAATTATTGTGCCAGAGGTTGCAAAGCAATAGATTAATAAACAATAGAGAAATATACAAGAATAATACAAATTAAAAAAACAAATGTACAGTGAGTCTAAGCCTAAGATAAATAATGGGTAATAAAAATATAGGTAAGATATTCAGTCAGCAAAACAAGTTGGCAATGGTATTGGGAGGATATATACATATATAAAAAGTAGGGCATCATTTCCTTTTTCATTATTTCCATGTTACCATTAGCTGAGTTCAATGGTGTGAATATGATGCATTATTTAGCTTGTAGTATGTGTGCTATATTGGTACGGAAAGCGTTGAAGGTAGCTGAGTAATTACATTACTACTCAATTTTTGACGACATCCATGCCCCCCCCCCCCAGGCCAGCGGGAGCGACAAGGAGAAGAGGGGGGAGAAGGATCGGGAGGGCAAGGAGCGGGAGAAGAGGCCCGCTAATGGCCACGCCTTCTCACAAGCCCCGCCGCCACCCGGTCCATGCAACAGGCCGCTGCTGGCCGCGTCACCAATCGGGGCACCCCTGGCCAGGGAGGTGGTCGCGTCACCCTGAATCCCCAGGGTCCTGGTGTGTCGTGGCAACGGGCTAGCATTGCTTTCGTGCAAAAATCTGTCTTCTCTCTGTCTTTGTCTCTCTTGTCTTGTCTCTCTTGTCTCTCGCTCTGTTCTCTGTCTCTCTTTCTCTCCCTCTCTCTCTCTCTCGTCTCTCTCTCTCTTGTCTCTCTCTTGTCTCTCTTGTCTCTCTCTTGTCTCTCTCTCTCTTCTCTCTCTCTCTCTCTCTCTCTCTCTCTCTCTCTCTCTGTGTATACGTTCCCGCTCGCCCGTTCTCTCTCTGTCTCTCACTCCATCTACCCCATCTGTAATTACTACTGTTATAAACACGTGACTGTGTTTCCATTAAGACTCTATAGGTGTAGATCTAGCTGTAGACTATATGCTTTTATATCATGTCTTTTCCAATTGCTTTTTCCTCTGCTCTGTCATTATCTCTGCTTAATTGCACACACACACATTCACACACACACACACACACACACACACACACACCACACACACACACACACATCCTCTCCCGCCCCAACTTTCCTCGTG
>PIJE02000324.1:144850-147783 GCA_002895965.2 Coryphaenoides rupestris
CTCACTCACTCACTCACTCACTCACTCACTCACTCACTCACTCTAGACAAGGGAGGTTGTAACACACAAACACACACACGCTAGACAAGGTACACACACACTCTCTAGGCAAGTTACACACACACACACTTTCTAGACAAGGTACACACACACTCACTCTAGACAAGGGAGGTTGTAACACACACACACACAACACTCTAGAAACGGTACACACACACACACACACACACACACACACACACACACACACTCACTCTAGACAAGGGAGGTTGTAACACACACACAAACATGGACCATTTCACTCATGACAAGTACCTTTTTGTCATCAAACCATCGTTTTGCATTGTAGGCATTTCTAAACGGAAGCCTGCTAATGCTGTAAGGGTCCCCCCCCCCCCCCGCTGTGCTCCATAGGTGTTCCCCATGCTGGACGACCTGTTGGAGACGCACACACACTTCCTCACCCTGCTGCTGGAGCGCCGGAAGACCTCCCTGGTGGAGGGCCGGGGCCACAGCATCATCCACAGCATCGGGGACATCCTCACAAACCAGGTCCGCGCCCATACCCAGCTGGCCCCCGCACCCGCTGCCGTCGTATTGTTGTGTTGTGGTGTACAGAACACATGTCGTTTGTATGCTGATAGTAAAATGTGATCTAGAGCCTGGAGAACAGGCCTCTAATAGCAACAACAATTCTGTGAAATACATAGCTGTTTATTAGTAGTATAATATAACATTGGAACTGATAAGCTTGATGTGAAAAACTGTTGTTTTTTTTTCCCCTCAGTTTTCGGGCTGCAATGCCGATCGCATGAAGAAGGTTTACGGAAAGTTCTGCAGCCGCCACAGCGAAGCGGTCAACCTCTACAAAGAACTGCACGCTAAAGACAAGCGCTTTCAGGCCTTGATCAAGGTAGACCCCCCCCCACCCTGACACCCTCACGCCTGTCCTCACTCCCTATTGAACTGTGTAACATTCAACTGTGGACTACCACTATGGACAAAAACCATCTAACTATGGACTACAACCATTTAACTATGGACAAAAACCATCTAACTATGGACAAAAACCATCTAACTATGGACTACAACCATCTAACTATGGACAAAAACCATCTAACTATGGACAAAAACCATCTAACTATGGACTACAACCATCTAACTATGGACTACAACCATCTAACTATGGACAAAAACCATCTAACTATGGACTACAACCATCTAACTATGGACTACAACCATCTAGCTATAGACTACAACCATTCAACTATGGACTACAACCGTCTAGCTATGGACTACAACCATTTAAACATGGACTACAATCGTATGGACTACAACCGTTTACCTATGGATGACCGGATGACACTCGAACCAACCGTGTCTCTGATCCATTTAGAGTTACCAGATAGTGCACAGAGACATTCAGATGTTTGCTTTAGGAAGATTGGAACTCACCCTTCCTGTGTGTGTGTGTGTGTGTTTCGGACAGAGGCTCATGAGCAGCAGTATCGTGCGGCGCCTCAGCATCCCAGAATGCATCCTGCTGGTGACGCAGAGGATCACCAAGTACCCCGTGCTGATCCAGAGGATCCTGCAGCACACCAGAGGCAAGCGTGGCGACGAACACTCGCGCCACTCTGGTGGTGATGCGTTACAAAATAACTAGGGCTGTCAAACGATTAAAATTATTAATCACGATTAATCGCATGATTTTGTGCAGTTAATCGCGATTAATCCCAAATTTTTTATTGGCTCAAACTTGAATGATTTTTCCAAGTGAAAAGCAGTGTATTGTGTTGTAGCCATATGAATGGAAAATATAAGCAGCATCCAAATGTATTTTTCCAATATAAAACCAAAAATATTTGTAGCCACTGCCAGGGCAATAACATTTTCATAGTCTTATCTAGTTCATTCGGGGGGTGCTCCGAATTAACGGAGCACCCCCCGCATCAGAACCGTGAATTAACGGACCCCCCCCCATCAGAACCGCAAATTAACGGACCCCCCCCCATCAGAACCGCAAATTAACGGACCCCCCCCCACATCAGAACCGCGAATTAACGGATCCCCCCCCCCATCAGAACCGCGAATTAACGGACCCCCCCCCATCAGAACCGCGAATTAACGGACCCCCCCCCCCCCCATCAGAACGGGAATTAACACCCCCCCCCATCAGAACCGTAAATTAACGGACCCACCCCCCCCCCATCAGAACCGCGAATTAACGGACCCACCCCCCCCCCATCAGAACCGCGAATTAACGGACCCCCCCCCCATCAGAACCGCGAATTAACGGACCCCCCATCAGAACCGCAAATTAACGGCCCCCCCCCCCATCAGAACCGCGAATTAACGGACCCTCCCCCCCCATCAGAACCGCGAATTAACGGACCCCCCCCCATCAGAACCGAATTAACGGACCCCCCCCCCCATCAGAACCGCGAATTAACGGACCCCCCCCATCAGAACCGCAAATTAACGGATCCCCCCCCCCCAGAACCGCGAATTAACGGATCCCCCCCCCCCCATCAGAACCGCAAATTAACGGATCCCCCCCCCATCAGAACCGCGAATTAACGGACCCCCCCCCCATCAGAACCGCAAATTAACGGACCCCCCCCACCATCAGAACCGCAAATTAACGGACCCCCCCCATCAGAACCGCGAATTAACGGACCCCCCCCCCCAGAGACGCTGACTCGGAGCCGTCGCGCGCCTCATGGTAGCGTCATTGCGCATCTTTGGCGCATCTGTGATGTCCACCAATGTCCTAAACAACAACACGTCCTCTTGCTTGAAGTACTTCGGTGATAAACGAATCAAAAGGTCAAACTACGTAATTGCGTTAATGGCGTCAAAAACATTTGTGGCGTTAATCAGTTTAATGAATATCAAGTGCAAGTCATATATCACCCTGATGGTCAGGCAAT
>PIJE02000324.1:149202-161702 GCA_002895965.2 Coryphaenoides rupestris
GAGTTACCAGATAGTGCACAGAGACATTCAGATGTTTGCTTTAGGAAGATTGGAACTCACCCTTCGTGTGTGTGTGTGTGTGTGTGTGTGTTTCGGACAGAGGCTCATGAGCAGCAGTATCGTGCGGCGCCTCAGCATCCCAGAATGCATCCTGCTGGTGACGCAGAGGATCACCAAGTACCCCGTGCTGATCCAGAGGATCCTGCAGCACACCAGAGGCAAGCGTGGCGACGAACACTCGCGCCACTCTGGTGGTGATGCGTTACAAAATAACTAGGGCTGTCAAACGATTAAAATTATTAATCACGATTAATCGCATGATTTTGTGCAGTTAATCGCGATTAATCCCAAATTTTTTGGTTGGCGTTGGCTAAAAATACACAGGAATAAATCTCAAATGCCTTTATTTTACTAGGGCTGTCAAACGATTAAAATTATTAATCGCGATTAATCGCATGATTTTGTGTAGTTAATCGCGATTAATCCCAAGTTTTTTATTGGCTCAAACTTGAATGATTTTTCCAAGTGAAAAGCAGTGTATTGTGTTGTAGCCATATGAATGGAAAATATAAGCAGCATCCAAATGTATTTTTCCAATATAAAACCAAAAATATTTGTAGCCACTGCCAGGGCAATAACATTTTCATAGTCTTATCTAGTTAATTCGGGGGGTGCTCCGAATTAACGGAGCACCCCCCCATCAGAACCGTGAATTAACGGACCCCCCCCCATCAGAACCGCGAAT
Source organism: Coryphaenoides rupestris (assembly GCA_002895965.2). Taxonomy (NCBI): domain Eukaryota; kingdom Metazoa; phylum Chordata; class Actinopteri; order Gadiformes; family Macrouridae; genus Coryphaenoides; species Coryphaenoides rupestris. The sequence continues at coordinate 149,948 of PIJE02000324.1, forward strand.
TAACGGACCCCCCCCCATCAGAACCGCAAATTAACGGACCCCCCCCCCATCAGAACCGCGAATTAACGGACCCCCCCCCATCAGAACCGGAAATTAACGGACCCCCCCCCATCAGAACCGCAAATTAACGGACCCCCCCCCATCAGAACCGTGAATTAACGGACCCCCCCCCCATCAGAACCGCGAATTAACGGACCCCCCCCCCCCATCAGAACCGAGAATTAACGGACCCCCCCCCCCATCAGAACTGGAATTAACGGACCCCCCCCCCAGAGACGCTGACTCGGAGCCGTCGCGCGCCTCATGGTAGCGTCATTGCGCATCTTTGGCGCATCTGTGATGTCCACCAATGTCCTAAACAACAACACATCCTCTTGCTTGAAGTACTTCGGTGATAAACGAATCAAAAGGTCAAACTACGTAATTGCGTTAATGGCGTCCAAAAAATGTGTGGCGTTAACGCGTTAATAACGCATTAACTTTGACAGCCCTAAAAATAACGGAAGCTCATTTGCTGTTCAATTATTTTTTTCTACTCTACAGTTTCACAGAAGTAGAAATGAAAGTACAAAAAAAGGGAAACAATTTGAACACTCAGCCAGCAATAGTAACCTGTAAAAAAAACAACTCTAAAGGTTTCAAATCAACACTGGTGTAGACTTGGCTCCTGTAGAAATACAAGTTTTAACGTCCCCTTCTGAAAGCTTCCACTCCACTCGCGCAAATGAGTTTTCCTTGGTCGAATATCTCCATAACGAAAACAAATCAGACATAGCTCCGCCCCCTTGCAGTGTTCTGGTTTCCTGCCCAGGCTGTGCCGTCTCCCCCCAGAAGTTCTGCTATCACATCGTAGGACTGCTGGATCCCAGATTATAAAAACACAAATTAATCAGATTGTGTACGACCAAATTACAAACGGTTACAATGCAGCGTTTGCTTTACACACAGCAGGCGCCATAGAATACGAATTGATAATCAATCATTCGTGGCAAAATTATCATTTGTCATAAACTGTGGAGCTATTTTAAAGGGACCCTATTATACCACCAGGTGTGCGCGTGATTAGACATTACAAGCCATTTCAATTCATTTTAGTCATGTGACTAAAATTGTCATTGTGACAAAGTGACATCACAAGCGGATGCCACTGGATTCCACCTAGATGTATGCGGACTAGATCAGACGACCAGCCTACCCAGTGGACTGTACCTGTAAACTGATCACGCTCATACAACCTTGTGATATGATGGGGCCCCTTTAAGCATTCAGGCATAGAGGGCGATGTGTCAGTAAAACAGCCTGACTAACCCATCCCTCCCACACCACAGACACGGATGAGGACAACGCCCGCGTGTCCGAGAGCCTGCGCTGCGTGAAGGAGGTGATCGCCGCCGTGGACAGCAAGGTGAACGAGCAGGAGAAGAAGACCAGACTGCGGGAGGTGTACAGGTGAGGGGGGGGGGGAACGCGCAGAGCTTTGCTAACGCCAATCTGTTTTGCCTTTCACCCCCAGCCATTCACCAAAGCAGGAACTGAAACTATGATTTGAAAGTTAGGGTTTTGTTTTGCTTTCTTCTTTAAATCATAGAAAAGGGAACTCAGGGTTTCCATATTCACTGGCGTGTTCAGTGTATTAATGGCGCCGGTGGCTGTTGTTGTTAACCTCAGAAGAAAAAGTCTGTCACCACGGTGACTGTGGTGGTGTGGGGAGGACCCAAACACAGGACACCTGTGATTTAAAAAAGGGTTTTTAATATATAAACGGGTGCAGGATTCACAGGTAAACGAAGACAGGAGCTCTTTAAACTTTTAAAGAGATGCAAAAAAGAGACATTGACATCCAACAAGGGCTGTTTGGGGAACAAGACTTGTATAGGATACACATGAGGGCTAATTACAGGTAAGACACCACAGGGCCAGAGAGGACACTTGGCACAAATAGAACTAACTAGACAGGGAACACGATGCATAGAAATATGGAACTAGACGGTGAAACAGGGCAAAAAGGCATATCTATGACCGTTATGCTGTTAACATACTGTTCAATTTAGCTATTTCTGAGAGCAGCTGTCCTTGGAAGTCCATGAAGTTAGATATATCGGCTTAGATATATCTCAACAATGAAGCATCAATGTTTTACTAATTTTTCCACTTCTTGTTTGTTTGTTTACAGTCGCACCGACAGTAAGTCCATCATGCGGATGAAGAGTGGTCAGATGTTTGCTAAGGAGGACCTGATCAGGGGCCGGAGGCTGCTGCATGACGGAGCGCTGCAGCTGAAAAACACGGCAGGACGCCTCAAAGGTCTGTAGTCTCCCTCTCTGTTTGTCTGTCTCTCTGTTTGTATGTCTCTGTCTGTCTGTCTGTCTGTCTCTCTCTCCATCTGTCTCTCTGTCTGTCTCTCTCTGTCATTGTGTGTGTGTGTGCGTGTGCGTGCGTGTGTGCGTGTGTGTGTGTGTGTGTTAGGGCTTGCACAGAAAAGTCGACTTATCGACGCGTCGACGTCACTACCACAAGTCGACGGTTACCGGGAGACGTCGACTCGTGTTGTTGACCACCCAGAGACACACACACACACTCTAGACAAGGCACGCACGCACTCACGCACTCACTCACTCACTCACTCCTCACTCACTCACTCTAGACAAGGGAGGTTGTAACACACAAACACACACACGCTAGACACGGTACACACACACTCTCTAGGCAAAGTTACACACACACACACACTTTCTAGACAAGGTACACACACACTCACTCTAGACAAGGGAGGTTGTAACACCACACACCAACACTCTAGAAACGGTTCACACACACACACACACACACACACACACACACACCACACACATACTCACTCTAGACAAGGGAGGTTGTAACACACACACACACACATGGACCATTTCACTCATGACAAGTCCCTTTTTGTCATCAAACCATCGTTTTGCATTGTAGGCATTTCTAAACCGGAAGCCTGCTAATGCTGTAAGGGTCTTCTCCCCCCCCCCCCCCCCCCCCTGTGCTCCGTAGGTGTTCCCCATGCTGGACGACCTGTTGGAGAGACGCACACACACTTCCTCACCCTGCTGCTGGAGCGCCGGAAGACCTCCTGGTGGAGGGCCGGGGCCACAGCATCATCCACAGCATCGGGGACATCCTCACAAACCAGGTCCGCACCCATAACCCCAGCTGGCCCCCGCACCCGCTGCCCGTCGTATTGTTGTGTTGTGGTGTACAGAACACATGTCGTTTGTATGCTGATAGTAAAATGTGATCTAGAGCCTGGAGAACAGGCCTCTAAATAGCGACAACAATTCTGTGAAATGCATAGCTGTTTATTAGTAGTATATATAACATTGGAACTGATAAGCTTGATGGTGAAAAACTGTTTTGTTTTTTTTTCCCCCTCAGTTTTCGGGCTGCAATGCCGATCGCATGAAGAAGGTTTACGGAAATTCTGCAGCCGCCACAGCGAAGCGGTCAACCTCTACAAGAACTGCACGCTAAAACAAGCGCTTTCAGGCTTGATCAAGGTAGACCCCCCCCCCCACCCTGACACCCTCACGCCTGTCCTCACTCCCTATTGAACTGTGTAACATTCAACTGTGGACTACCACCATGGACAAAAACCATCTAACTATGGACTACAACCATTTAACTATGGACAAAAACCATCTAACTATGGACAAAAACCATCTAACTATGGACTACAACCATCTAACTATGGACAAAAACCATCTAACTATGGACAAAAACCATCTAACTATGGACTACAACCATCTAACTATGGACTACAACCATCTAACTATGGACTACAACCATCTAACTATGGACTACAACCATCTAACTATGGACTACAACCATCTAACTATGGACTACAACCATTAACTATGGACTACAACCGTCTAGCTATGGACTACAACCATTTAAACATGGACTACAATCGTATGGACTACAACCGTTTACCTATGGATGACCGGATGACACTCGAACCAACCGTGTCTCTGATCCATTTAGAGTTACCAGATAGTGCACAGAGACATTCAGATGTTTGCTTTAGGAAGATTGGAACTCACCCTTCCTGTGTGTGTGTGTGTGTGTTTCGGACAGAGGCTCATGAGCAGCAGTATCGTGCGGCGCCTCAGCATCCCAGAATGCATCCTGCTGGTGACGCAGAGGATCACCAAGTACCCCGTGCTGATCCAGAGGATCCTGCAGCACACCAGAGGCAAGCGTGGCGACGAACACTCGCGCCAAAATAATTAGGGCTATCAAACGATTAAAATTATTAATCACGATTAATCGCATGATTTTGTGTAGTTAATCGCGATTAATCCCAAGTTTTTTATTGGCTCAAACTTGAATGATTTTTCCAAGTGAAAAGCAGTGTATTGTGTTGTAGCCATATGAATGGAAAATATAAGCAGCATCCAAATGTATTTTTCCAATATAAAACCAAAAATATTTGTAGCCACTGCCAGGGCAATAACATTTTCATAGTCTTATCTAGTTAATTCGGGGGTGCTCCGAATTAACGGACCCCCCCATCAGAACCGAATTAACGGACCCCCCCCCCCATCAGAACCGCAAATTAACGGACCCCCCCCCATCAGAACCGCAAATTAACGGACCCCCCCCCCATCAGAACCGCAAATTAACTGATCCCCCCCCCCATCAGAACCGCGAAATTAACAGACCCCCCCCCATCAGAACCGCGAATTAACGGACCCCCCCCCCCCCCCACATCAGAACCGCGAATTAACGGACCCCCCCCCATCAGAACCGCGAATTAACGGACCCACCCCCCCATCAGAACTGCGAATTAACGGACCCCCCCCCCATCAGAACCGCGAATTAACGGATCCCCCCCATCAGAACCGCGAATTAACGGACCCCCCCCCCCATCAGAACCGAATTAACGGACCCCCCCCCCATCAGAACCGCGAATTAACGGACCCCATCCCCCCCAGCAGAACCGAATTAACGCACCCCCCCCCCATCAGAACCGCGAATTAACGGCCCCCCCCATCAGAACCGCAATTAACGGATCCCCCCCCACCATCAGAACCGTGAATTAACGGACCCCCCCCCACCATCAGAACCGAATTAACGGACCCCCCCCCCCATCAGAACCGCGAATTAACGGACCCTCCCCCCAGAACCGCTAACGGATCCCCCCCCCCCATCAGAACCGCGAATTAACGGACCCCCCCCCCCCCATCAGAACCGCGAATTAACGGACCCCCCCCCCAGAGACGCTGACTCGGAGCCCGTCGCGCGCCTCACGGTAGCGTCATTGCGCATCTTTGGCGCATCTGTGATGTCCACCAATGTCCTAAACAACAACACATCCTCTTGCTTGAAGTACTTCGGTGATAAACGAATCAAAAGGTCAAACTACGTAATTGCGTTAATGGCGTACAAAAAATGTGTGGCGTTAACGCGTTAATAACGCGTTAACTTTGACAGCCCTAATATATATTATATTTTTATATTATTTTTTTCTACTCTACAGTTTTACAGAAGTAGAAATGAAAGTACAAAAAAAGGGAAACAATTTGAACACTCAGCCAGCAATAGTAACCTGTAAAAAAAACAACTCTAAAGGTTTCAAATCAACACTGGTGTAGACTTGGCTCCTGTAGAAATACAAGTTTTAACGTCCCCTTCTGAAAGCTTCCACTCCACTCGCGCAAATGAGTTTTCCTTGGTCGAATATCTCCATAACGAAAACAAATCAGACATAGCTCCGCCCCCTTGCAGTGTTCTGGTTTCCTGCCCAGGCTGTGCCGTCTCCCCCCAGAAGTTCTGCTATCACATCGTAGGACTGCTGGATCCCAGATTATAAAAACACAAATTAATCAGATTGTGTACGACCAAATTACAAACGGTTACAATGCAGCGTTTGCTTTACACACAGCAGGCGCCATAGAATACGAATTGATAATCAATCATTCGTGGCAAAATTATCATTTGTCATAAACTGTGGATCTATTTTAAAGGGACCCTATTATACCACCAGGTGTGAGCGTGATTAGACATTACAAGCCATTTCAATTCATTTTAGTCATGTGACTAAAATTGTCATTGGGACAAAGTGACATCACAAGCGGATGCCACTGGATTCCACCTAGATGTATGCGGACTAGATCAGACGACCAGCCTACCCAGTGGACTGTACCTGCAAACTGATCACGCTCATACAACCTGGTGATATGATAGGGCCCCTTTAAGCATTCGGGCATAGAGGGCGATGTGTCAGTAAAACAGCCTGACTAACCCATCCCTCCCACACCACAGACACGGATGAGGACAACGCCCGCGTGTCCGAGAGCCTGCGCTGCGTGAAGGAGGTGATCGCCGCCGTGGACAGCAAGGTGAACGAGCAGGAGAAGAAGACCAGACTGCGGGAGGTGTACAGGTGAGCGGAGGAGTGGGGGGTGAACACGCAGAGCTTCGCTAACGCCAATCTGTTTTGCCTTTCACCCCCAGCCATTCACCAAAGCAGGAACTGAAACTATGATTTGAAAGTTAGGGTTTTGTTTTGCTTTCTTCTTTAAATCATAGAAAAGGGAACTCAGGGTTTCCATATTCACTGGCGTGTTCAGTGTATTAATGGCGGCGGTGGCTGTTGTTGTTAACCTCAGAAGAAAAAGTCTATGTCACCACGGTGACCGTGGTGGTGTGGGGAGGACCCAAACACAGGACACCTGTGATTTAAAAAAGGGTTTTTAATATATAAACGGGTGCAGGATTCACAGGTAAACGAAGACGGGAGCTCTTTAAACTTTTAAAGAGATGCAAAAAAGAGACATTGACATCCAACAAGGGCTGTTTGGGGAACAAGACTTGTATAGGATACACATGAGGGCTAATTACAGGTAAGACACCACAGGGCCAGAGAGGACACTTGGCACGAATAGAACTAACTAGACAGGGAACACGATGCATAGAAATATGGAACTAGACGGTGAAACGGGGCAAAAAGGCATATCTATGACCGTTATGCTGTTAACATACTGTTCAATTTAGCTATTTCTGAGAGCAGCTGTCCTTGGAAGTCCATGAAGTTAGATATATCGGCTTAGATATATCTCAACAATGAAGCATCAATGTTTTACTAATTTTTCCACTTCTTGTTTGTTTGTTTACAGTCGCACCGACAGTAAGTCCATCATGCGGATGAAGAGTGGTCAGATGTTTGCTAAGGAGGACCTGATCAGGGGCCGGAGGCTGCTGCATGACGGAGCGCTGCAGCTGAAAAACACGGCAGGACGCCTCAAAGGTCTGTAGTCTCCCTCTCTGTTTGTCTGTCTCTCTGTTTGTATGTCTCTGTCTGTCTGTCTGTCTGTCTGTCTGTCTGTCTGTCTGTCTGTCTGTCTGTCTGTCTGTCTGTCTGTCTGTCTGTCTGTCTGTCTGTCCCTCTGTCTCTGTCTCTGTCTGTCTGTCTCTCTCTGTCTGTGTCTGTGTGTGTGTGTCTGTGTGTCGTGTGTCTCCCGGCTTCCCATAGCATGTATATGAACGGGTGACTGTGAGACAATATCGCAAAGCGGTTTGGATAAAAGTGGCGTATTAATGCGATCCCCTTTCCCGTTGCCCAGACGTCCACGCCATGCTGCTGTCAGACGTGCTGGTGTTCCTGCAGGAGAAGGACCAGAAGTACGTGTTCGCCTCCCTGGTGAGTCGGGAGTCCAACAGGTCTCCATTCCGGTCCTCGCACCTCAGTTCAAGCCATCTGACAGGGAACTGCTTGGTATGCGTCCCATGCGGTTTGATTCTGTCCACGTGAATGTGTTGGTTAACGTTGATCTCCTGTGGTGTCTCCCAGGACCACCGATCCACCGTTATCTCCTTACAGAAGCTCATCGTGCGGGAGGTGGCCAACGAGGAGAGAGGTCTGTACAAACCACACCTGAACCCTTCCTTCTTGAACATAAAACGCAAACTAAATGATTTGAAGGGGCCCTATTATACCACCAGGCATACATCTGGGTGGACACTCCCACTTGTGATGTCACAATGACAAATTTAGACATTACAAGCCATTTCAATTCATTTTAGTCATGTGACTAAAATTGTCATTGGGACAAAGTGACATCACAAGCGGATGCCACTGGATTCCACCTAGATGTATGCGGACTAGATCAGACGACCAGCCCTACCCAGTGGACTTGTACCTGACAAACTGATCACGCTCATACAACCTGGTGATATGATAGGGCCCCTTTAAGCATTCGGGCATAGAGGGCGATGTGTCAGTAAAACAGCCTGACTAACCCATCCCTCCCACACCACAGACACGGATGAGGACAACGCCCGCGTGTCCGAGAGCCTGCGCTGCGTGAAGGAGGTTGATCGCCGCCGTGGACAGCAAGGTGAACGAGCAGGAGAAGAAGACCAGACTGCGGGAGGTGTACAGGTGAGCGGAGGAGTGGGGGGGGAACGCGCAGAGCTTCGCTAACGCCAATCTGTTTTGCCTTTTCACCCCCAGCCATTCACCAAAGCAGGAACTGAAACTATGATTTGAAAGTTAGGGTTTGTTTTGCTTTCTTCTTTAAATCATAGAAAAGGGAACTCAGGGTTTCCATATTCACTGGCGTGTTCAGTGTATTAATGGCGGTGGTGGCTGTTGTTGTTAACCTCAGAAGAAAAAGTCTATGTCACCACGGTGACCGTGGTGGTGTGGGGAGGACCCAAACACAGGACACCTGTGATTTAAAAAAGGGTTTTTAATATATAAACGGGTGCAGGATTCACAGGTAAACAAAGACGGGAGCTCTTTAAACTTTTAAAGAGATGCAAAAAAGAGACATTGACATCCAAACAAGGGCTGTTTGGGGAACAAGACTTGTATAGGATACACATGAGGGCTAATTACAGGTAAGACACCGCAGGGCCAGAGAGGACACTTGGCACGAATAGAACTAACTAGATAGGGAACACGATGCATAGAAATATGGAACTAGACGGTGAAACAGGGCAAAAAGGCATATCTATGACCGTTATGCTGTTAACATACTGTTCAATTTAGCTATTTCTCAGAGCAGCTGACCTTGGAAGTCCATGAAGTTAGATATATCGGCTTAGATATATCTCAACAACTGAGTATCGCGAAGCATCAATGTTTTACAAATTTTTCCACTTCTTGTTTGTTTGTTTACAGTCGCACCGACAGTAAGTCCATCATGCGGATGAAGAGTGGTCAGATGTTTGCTAAGGAGGACCTGATCAGGGGCCGGAGGCTGCTGCATGACGGAGCGCTGCAGCTGAAGAACACGGCAGGACGCCTCAAAGGTCTGTAGTCTCCCTCTCTGTTGTCTGTCTCTCTGTTTGTATGTCTCTGTCTGTCTGTCTGTCTCTCTCTGTCTGTCTGTCTGTCTGTCTGTCTGTCTGTCTGTCTGTCTGTCTGTCTGTCTCTCTCTCCATCTGTCTCTCTGTCTGTCTCACTCTGTCTCGCTCTGTCTGTCTGTCTGTCTCTCTCTGTCAGTGTGTGTGTGTGTGTGTGTGTGTGTGTGTGTGTTTGTGTGTGTGCTCCCGGCTTCCCATAGCATGTATATGAACGGGTGACTGTGAGACAATATCGCAAAGCGATATTGGATAAAAGTGGCGTATTAATGCGATCCCCTTTCCCGTTGCCCAGACGTCCACGCCATGCTGCTGTCAGACGTGCTGGTGTTCCTGCAGGAGAAGGACCAGAAGTACGTGTTCGCCTCCCTGGTGAGTCGGGAGTCCAACAGGTCTCCATTCCGGTCCTCGCACCTCAGTTCAAGCCATCTGACAGGGAACTGCTTGGTATGCGTCCCATGCGGTTTGATTCTGTCCACGTGAATGTGTTGGTTAACGTTGATCTCCTGTGGTGTCTCCCAGGACCACCGATCCACCGTTATCTCCTTACAGAAGCTCATCGTGCGGGAGGTGGCCAACGAGGAGAGAGGTCTGTACAAACCACACCTGAACCCTTCCTTCTTGAACATAAAACGCAAACTAAATGATTTGAAGGGGCCCTATTATACCACCAGGCATACATCTGGGTGGACACTCCCACTTGTGATGTCACAATGACAAATTTAAAACAGGCCCCTTTAAGAAAATAGTTTGTAGACCGAAACACATCTTCAGACACATGTGGACCAGATAAAGGTGGATTCCTCCCAAGGTTTCCTGTGTGTGTGTGTGGGGGGGGGTGCGCTTGCCAGGAAACCCACTGGTCAGTGTCTCTTTACGAAGCTGCCGTCTGCTCCCTCCTCTCCTCTCCCAGGTCTGTTCCTCATCACGGCCGGCACCGAGAGGCCCGAGATGGTGGAAGTGTTGGCCAGCTGCAAGGAGGAGCGCAACGCCTGGATGAGCGTCATCCAGGACACCATGCACTGCATGTAAGACCGTCACACCGGCTGCTACTGTCTTCTTGTTGTCTTACTTGGTTGTTTTCGCAGTTAGCTCAAAGGGCTCCTACTATACCACCACATGTGAGTGTGATCAGCCACTGCAAGGCATTTCAGAATCTCCGGCTTCCTACATCACAAGTGGGAGGCTCCATCTAGAAGTATGCTGGATAGATCAGCCTACCCGCCTACCCAGTGGACTGTAGCAAACGTGAGGCTGATCTATCCAGCAATGCATCCGGGTGCACACTCCCACTTGTGATGTCATAAGAGGGAGATTCTGAAACTGCTTGTAATGGCGGATCACGCTCACACCTGGTGGGATGATGGGAGCCAGTTAAGACTTTGCACATGGCCACAATTGTCTGAGCATATCATGATGTGTCCAATATTCCAATGTAGATGAAAGGTCATGAAAACGCTACAAAACTTTCAGTCTTTAAGACGATGACTAATTCATGGCTGTTGTATGATGGATGGTGTAGGATATATTATATATATATATATATATATAGTAGTGTTGCTGTGAAACTCAGTCACTGCATGGCAAATGATTGACATTATATGCGTTGTACTGGATCAGGAAGCATTTGCGTGTGTATGTTGGGTTGACGTGACCCTAAGTGTGTGTGTTTGTGTGTGTGTGTGTGTGTGGACAGAGAGAAGGAGGAGGACGAGGGGGTTCCCAGCGAGTCAGAGGAGGACAGGAGGCAGCAGGAGAACCGAGCCAAGGAGATCAGAGGTGTGTGCACTCTCCTCCTCACAGCAGAGACGTCCCTTGGACCATATTGTTCATAATGTTCTACTTAAATACCCGCTGTGGCCTCTAGCTTAAAGGGGCCCTATTATACCACCAGATGTGAGTGTGAGCCGTCTCAAAATCATGTCATGTGAATAAAATTGTCATTGTGGTGGAGTGACGTCACAAGTGGGAGTGTCCACCTAGATGTACGCGAACTAGATCTGTTTACCAGTTGGTAGAGTCCACCGCGTAGGCTGGTAGGCTGATTTAGTCAGCATACATCTAGGTGAACACTCCCACTTGTTGACCGTGATGTTATTTAGTCACAATGACAGTTTTAGTCACATGACAGTTTTGAAACGGCTTGTAATGACTAATCACACTCACACCTGGTGGTATAATAGGGCCCCTTTAATAAAGAAAAGGGAAATGGGGGGAAATTGAAACCCCACACATGTAGAAAATTAAGTGTCTGTGCGTGCGTGTGTGTGTGTGTGTGTGTGGCCCCCCTCCCAGAGCTCCTGCGGCGTAAGGATGAGCAGATCGTGTCCTGCTGGAGGAGAAGGTGCACATCTTCCAAGGACCTGTGTGACTGTAACCCCGCCCTCGATGAGGGAAGCACACCAATCAG
>PIJE02000324.1:169202-212008 GCA_002895965.2 Coryphaenoides rupestris
CGGTGTGTGTGTGTGTGTGTGTGTGTGTGTGTGTGTGTGTGTGTGTGTGTGTGTGTGTGTGTGTGTGTGTGTGTGTGTGTGTGTCGGTGTGGTCAAGCGTGTGTGTGATCTAGAGGCTGCTTAATTTCCCACATCGTTAGTTCTCCTAGATTTCTACATCAGCTACTTTCTATTTGGCTTTCTGTGTGGCCCCCATAGAGCTGAGTCGTCTTTAGTTTATTGGCAAAAAATATGATTTATTAATTTTTGCATTTTTATTTTTGGTGTGTGGATATATATCCACCCAAATACATCATCAAACATCCAAAACACCCGCTCAACAGCGGTTACTTGGAATAATCTATAGGCAGTAAAAACAGTTACACAGTCAGTCAGAACCATACCTTCTAGTGTCTGTACTAACCCCATGCACCTCCTCCTACTCCTTCTCTTACTCCACCTCCTCCACCTGCACCTCCTCCTCTTCCTCATCCTCCACCGCCTCCTCATCCTCCTCCTCCTACTACTGAACCTCCACCTCATCCTCCTCCATCTCCTCCTAATCCTCCTTCTCCATCTCCTCCATCTCCACCATCTCCACCTCTTCCCCCTCTATCTCCTCCTCCTTCTCCTCCACCTCATCCTCCACCTCCTCCTCCTCCTCCTACTACTGCACCTCCACCTCATCCTCCTCCATCTCCTCCTAATCCTCCTCCTCTTAATCCTCCTCCACCTCCTCCTCTCCCTCCTACAGAAGCAGCAGGCGGCGCACCAGGAGGAGCGGCGGCGGCGGGAGAGGGAGTGGGAGGGGCGGGAGCGGGGGCTGGGCGAGCGGGAGGTGCGGCTGCGGGCCGAGGAGGAGGCGGGGGCGCGGGCACGGACGGCCCTGGAGGACGAGCGGCGGGAGCTCCAGCGGCGGAAGGAGGAGTACCAGCGGGACCTGGAGCGACTGCGGGAGGCGCAGCGGCGGCTGGAGCGCGACCGGGAGGCGATGCGGCGGGAGTCCGAGCGGCTGGAGGCGCTGAGGAGCAGCCAGGAGGTGAGTAACGCTGATACCTTAAAGGGGCCCTCCGACGCCACCAGGCCTGAGATTAGCCAATACAAGCCGTTTCAAAAGTGTCACGTGACTAAAATTGTCATTGTGACGACGTGACATCACAAGTGGGAGTGTCCTATACCTAGATGTATGCTGACTAGATCAGCATAGATCAGCATACATCTAGCATACAGCTATTTTGTACCCGTGATGTATAGCCAATCCACTAATGCTGCCGGCGGGGCATTGAGCCAGAGAGAGGCGACTGCATCAGAGCCACCTTCTTTCATTTAATCGGCAAGGAGCGCATTTCAGCTTTTTTTTTTCATTTAATCGACAATCAGATCATACAAAATAATATTCATAAAATTATGAATATCGGATCAGATTATCGGCCTGGCCGATCATCGGTCAACCCCTACTTGTCACGCTCAGGCTTGGTGGTATAATAAGGGCACTTGAATAATGAATTCATAACAGTAACAAATTAATTAATGAAACCTAAAGAGGGAATAAAATGGGCGTCTTGGTACAATATGGAGAAGGAGACCAAGAGAGATTTTTCTCCATTTTGGCCAAGTTGAGACTAATTGGGTGTCTTCTTCTAAGTGTCTTCTTTTAAAATGACTCCCGTGTCTCTTCCCCCACCCCCTGCCCCTCGGCTGCAGTCTGGCGCACTGCACAATTTCAAGCGGACGTCCTCCACCACGTCGGAAGAGTCTCTGCGCTTCCACAGCTCCAGCTCCCTGGACCTGGAGCCCAGAGATGCCCCGGAGGCGGCCAAAGAGGTACAGCTTGCCCTCCTAACCCCTCCTACGGCCCCCGCCCCGCCCCACGCTGGGAGGCACCACCTCCTAGGGCCCCGCGCTGGGAGGCACCACCTCCTAGGGCCCCGCGCTGGGAGGCACCACCTCCTAGGGCCCCGCGCTGGGAGGCACGGCTGCCACAGAGCACAAGTGTTTTTAGCTGACAGCGCGTCCACCATAGTCGACCAGGACTCCGTTTTTCCACTTTCACTTTCCTTTGCCACATTCCATCGTGCAAACGGGAGGGAATGGGGGATATTTGTGCGCGGAGGTGGAAAGTACATTCACTCAAGGACTGTACTTGTACTTTCCTTGAGTTTTTCTATTTTCTGCGACTTTATACTTCTACTCACCTACATCTCAGACGCATTATTTTTACTCCACTACACTTTAGTTACTAGTTACTTGGCAGATTAAAATTGGCAATACAAAATATACATCAATAACTAATCAATTATGATAGTATTATATCATAAAGGCTTTATTGGTCCCCAGCTGGAAATGCATTAGCTTTTCTATTAAAATGAGCTTCACATTTACAAGCTGCAATATCAAAAGAAGTAACACATGAAGGCGTGAGTCATTTTGCTTTTGGTACTTAGTCTATTTTGATGTTATATTTTGATACTAAAGTACTAGTCCATGCAGGACTTCTACATGGGTGTGGTATTACTACTTTAACTTCAGTCAAAGTTCACTCCCGTATTGATCTGCTTTCTAAAATTGCCACGACACCACTTTCCAGGTGGAGCTGTCGTCCTCGGCGCCGACCAAAGAGCCCTTCCTGCGCATCGGGTCCAAGCGCATGGGCAAAAACTTCAACCCATTCTCCTCCTCGTCCTCGTCCTCCTCCTCGTCCTCCAAGACCCCGGGGGGCGACAAGGACTCCTCCCAGCTCCCCAACCGGCTCCTCCAGCTGACCAAGGCCAAGGGCAAGAAGGAGAAGAAGAAGAAGGGAAGAGGAGGAGAGCGGGAGGAGACAGGTACTGCTTAATATAGCCTAAAAACACCAAAACAATGTTCTGCAGTCTTTGTTTCACTTAGTGTCATTCTCACAAATCAGACCACCTCAAATCTGGGTGAAAGAGGCATTTCACTTTGTTTTGCTTTATATTTGTTTTGACCAATCACATGGCTGGATCTGTAAGCCCGAATTGGCTGTTAAGAGTGAATAGTGAAAGGTGTCTGTAAATGTTTCAAATCAACACTGTGGAGACTCTCTCATATTAAAATCCCCTTCTGTTCGGTAGAGTATCTCCGTCACGGAGCAGGAAACAAGGCGTTACTCTTCATCTTTTTGTTTTACCGTGAAGTTCTGTTTTAATATATTAGGACCGCTAGATCTGAGATTACACTGAGAAACATCCGCATTCAGGCCATCTCCTGGTGCGTTAGCTTAATTTTCCCCACACCAGGTGAGTATGAACGCTCATCTCTCGGTTTCTCTGTCTCTCGGAAGGCCAGGCCACCGTGACGTCTGAAGCGCAGCAGAACGACGGAGAGATCTACTTCTGCTGATGGAGTCGCGATGCGGAGGGACGGCGGTGAATCATGCCCCCTCCCCTCCCCCCGACGCCCCTCCAGTCTGTGGACAGCACCTTCCTCCTCTCTGCCCTTCCTTCCTTCCGGAGAGGAGCCACAGGGAACAGCTGATCCATGGTACATCTCCCACCTTCTCCTTCTCAACGAACGGTGGAGGGGGGAGGGGCATCGTAGCACAGGTAGCGCCGGGGCCACGCCCACACACACACTGTCTTGCTGCCACTCAGAAAACCCCCTCTGGATCGACGACCCCCACCACCCCCAGACCACTCTGGAGCTGACCGGGGACGCTCCGGTTGAGACTATGAGACCTGATGGGCAGTGTGTGTCATAACTCCCGCTGTGTGTGTGTGTGTGTGTGCGTGTGTGTGCCCTCTCCCGTTTCAGGTCCCCAGACATTTAAACAAAAAAAAATTACAACCAGGTTGGCTGGTTACAGAACGTTTCAGTTCAGTAACCGTGACGACGAGTCGATGGAGATGGAGGAAGTCGGAAGTAGAGCGTAGCACCAGCAGATATTAACCCAACGTGTCCAACACACACATACAGTGTGTGCGACATGTCGAAGAACCCGGTGGAAATGAGCACATTTGTATTACTTCCTTTTTTGGTTCCTCCTCGGTGACGAGCGCAATGGACGGCCAAAGCGGACGTGTTCAGAACCTCCTGGAGCGCGCGGCGGTAGCATGGTGGTAGTGGTTGCTGTCCTTCGCTGCCACTTCTCACGTCTTACCGGCGCTTCGGGGGGCGGGAAAATAAACAAACACAAAACCCATGGCAACCGTCAGCTTTCAGGAGAAGCAATAATAACCTAACCACCTATTTTCTCATCTCTGTTGCTCACTCCAACCGTGAGGTTCCCTCTGCATTACCACAATAAGTACTAGCATGTTTTTGTTTTCTCGTACAGTATATTCTGATTGGTGGTTGGCAGGGTGCAATAGTTAAAGGAGAGAGCTCGCTGTTAGTTAGGTGTTCATTTTGTGTTAAACCGGGTTTGTCTTGTCTTTTTTTTTTCGAAAGATCGAAAATGTTTTTTATTTTGTTGACACACCAAAATCACTTTTTGGGGTTGGGCCTGCTAGACCCCAGACCCCTAAACTATCCCTAGAGTCCAGTATTTTCCCCACCATTTTTGTAGTGAGATGAGGTGTGTTTGTATGTATGCGTGTGTGTGTGTGTGTGTGTGTGTGTGTGTTGTTGTGGTGTGTTTTGTTGGTTCAGAGGTTGTAAAGCGTCAGGAGAAGGTCCAGCCTGTATAAAAAGAAATAAAAAATCTGAAGACCTGACCATACCTTGACCCAGCAAATCCCCGGGGATAAAGGCGGACCGTGTCCCTCTCGCCTTGGTTTGGCGTTGAGGACGAGAGGCCATGAGATGGGACTTGCCTTCCTGGGGAACCCGTCCCCCCCCCCCCCCCTCCCCCTCTTTACATTTCCCATCTGGCAAACGCCTGTCAATCCACATTAAAACTCACTTGTCCCAGTGATTCCCTCTCTGGAACTGCATCAAACGTGACAACTGCATGGTCGCCAGTCACCAAGCAAGTGTTGATTAGAATACATGTCTTGTCAAGTTAACGCCCACCCACCCACCCACCCATCGCCCAGATTTAATGAACTCTCAACACCTCATGCTAGCGTGCCAGGAAGCTAAGCCCCTCCCACCCCGGGGCCCTGCGCTTCACGGAAGGATCTTTTTATGAAGACGGGGCCCATCGACCACGTCTCCCCCATCGGCTGCTCTCCCTCCCTCCCTCTCTTTCTCTCTCTCTCTCTCCACACCGTTGATCAGCGGTTCTGCACGGTTTTAGCAAATGGATTCAGCGAGGCGGTATGGGACTCTGAAATCAATGTCGGCATTATGTTTAAAACAAAGTGGTACCGGCAGCAGCCTCGCGGACGCACGGCGCTCCGGGGCCCAACGCAGGCCACTTGGAGAGAATGTTGTGCAATGCAGAAGGACTCTCGCTTCTCTCTCCTCTCTCTTCTCTTCTCTCTCTCCCCCCTCCCCTGATCCGACCCCAGCATTCATTTGCTCACTGCGATGCAATGCGAGATGAGGGCTACCAAAAAAAAAGGGTTTGTTAAAAGCACTTTAGATTGAAGTACACTTACGTTTTTAGTTTTTTTCCAATATCTCAGCGAAACCCCGGCGAGTTTCTGTGGCCTAAATGCAAGACAATCCATTCTTTTTCTTTCTTTATTTCTTTGTACCTGTTCAGTTCTTCTAGATTTCTTTGAATCTAGAGGGTGAAAAAAAAAGAAACGACCATTGTTGGTGTTGGGTTTGTGTAGCGGCAATACTCAGTTCTATTGTTTTTACGTTGTTTTTTGGCTCGGCCTGCTCATGTAACCGATTTTAGCTTTTGTTTTTTGTTCTTTGGTCCTAATCCGGTTAAATTAATTTGTATTTACTTTTAAAACGACCAGGAATAACATTGTAGGAGCTAGCTAGCTAAGCCAAAAGCTAAAATCCTCCCTCCTGAACGAAACCCTTACTCACCCCTCTGAAGCCTCACCCCCCATCTCCCACAGCCTGCTCTTGTGATGTTTCATGCGCACAGGCTAGCACACACACACACACACACACACACACACACACCACACACACACACACACACACACACACACACACACCCTAGTGGTGCCCAAGGAGGGTAGCAGGCGGTTCTGCCTGACACTACTGCAGTGTGTCTGGATGGGCGACGTGCGTTTCAGGGCCCACATTGATCTCGATCCTCTTCATGTTTCCGCCGCCGGGGTGAGTGATGTCAGAATTTCTGGCCCCCTGCAGTCTAAAGATACCGATACGCTCCCCAGCCACCCCTCATCCTCCTCACCATCATCCTCATCATCAGCCCAGGCTCTTTCTGCTGAGAGGAGCCGATTTGTGCCAAACTTAAGAGGCGAGCGCCCAGCATCGACCTGAGGGCTGCATAACCAAATGGAAATGCGGATATGAGAAATGATGTCACGCTAGCTTCAGGAATTTAAGTGACGACGAGGATTATCGAGATTATCGATTGTATTCCATGAACGTTACGGCGGTAGATTTCGGGGGGGTGGTTAATTTCGCAGATGAAATGTCGTTTTGGTGATCGATTCCAGAGACGATGCCGCTGTGTACACGAGGCGAGGGCTTGCGTGGTGAATGGTGAGCCCGCATCCTCTTAGACCAACAGGTGGCGCCCTAGACGAGAGCTAAGCTTGGGAAAATTGGCCCTAGTCACGGGCGGCTAAATGACGACAATATCATTTTTTATTAACGGTCTGAAATGCAAGCTCCAGTATGAGTCAATTTCTTATTTATTTGAACGCGTGTTCAGAATATGGATCGAGGATATTTTTTTTTTGCTCATCCATTTTTAATTGGCAACTTATCTTTGTTTTCATGTGGACGCTTAGAAACCCGTCTGATAATCGATAGCATCAAGCATCTCGCAAACCCCTTTGGACAATCCACACAGAGTGCACCTTCGCTTTTAACTCTTTTATTCGTTTTTAGAGAACAGCGGGGAGGGGGGGGGGTCACTTGTTACAGTTTTGTAAAGATGAGTGTAAATAATTCTAATAATTCTAATCAAAAACAAACAACAAAGCTGCCGTTTCTATATATGTGGGACTTTAAGGAGTGTGATAATGGATTTTGGCATGAGGGGGGGAGAGAGAGAGAGAGGTAGAGAGAGAGAGAGAGGGGATTTAAAAACCAGACTGAAGTTCAATCTGTCAACTTGTCAACAATCACGTTCCCAATGAAAATGCACTAGAACGTCTTGAAACGGTTTGGAATCTCATTAGACCTTTTACAGTTTTGCACTGTATATGCCAAAGCTTTCTTTTTTTAACTATGTTGTTTGTACTAAATACAAGAAGGTACAAATATTGTTTCCTTTTGATTTCATGTGTAAAGCAAAAAAAAAGGCAGAACAACAAATTGTGTAAATATGTTTTATGTACAAAATTTGAACTTTTGAAGTATTGACGACTGTGGATTTTTCTTGTTAGATCTTTTTTAATAAATATTAAGGCTTTATTTATCTGTACTCGTAATGTTTGGAGGCATAAACATATGCCTCCAAACATGCCATACAACAAAATGTACAGTAATTTTCCCCTTTTCAATAAATCACGTTTGTCAATTGTGCTTGTGAGTGAGTCTGCTTATTTGATGAAAGATCGATCGATCAGAAGAAGCGTGGTCCGGTCGGTGCGCCGCTGACTCCGTTAGCATCACAAGCCCCCCGGAGCACTGGGATCATGACTCACCTCTTTATCACACACACATCTTCATCTCCAGCAGCTTTCACCTTCATTCCAGCCCTGTTTCTACCCCATGCTGTGTCAAGGTGACCACCTCACAGTGCAGAGACGTGGTGGTCGGCTCGCAATACATTTTTATCTCTTTTTCATTGAGCTGATGTCGTTTTAGCTGCCGTCTCCTGACTCTTGGTTAATTCACTGGGCTGAACTGAATATCTTCCTGATGTAGGCAGCGCTGGGTGCTGGGGTTGTGTGTTGTGTGCAGCTCTAGGAAACGTATCAGTTTCCGGTAATGCACAGCGGCTACGTCTGGAAGTCAATCCCGTACCGGGCAATATCTCCCTTCAGCCTGGCCTTATTTTCCACGCTTTCTATCGGTTGGTCGTCAAGAGGTGTGCACGTGGGAGATTGAATTTCAGACGATATCCTGGACTACAGAAGGGGGGGTGAATATAATCTCATCTGTGAGTCAGGAGGAACCCGGTGTAGTGTGACTCATGATGTCACCCGCAGTCCCGGAATGACGCCCGCCAATACCAGCCCTGGTTCCTTCCATCTGGGTTTTTATTATACATGTTTTGTAATTAGGGTGCCTTTGCAATGCAAAGCACACTATTACTCTCCCGCATACTTATTTATTTATTCTTCCGTACACATTTTCGGCGCGCTACTAGTCTCACAGCATTGCCAGCACACACGCGAAAAAGACATCAAAACGTGCGCCTTGACGGGGACTAGCGTGCTACTACTTTTCTTATACATACCATTCATACTTTCTGAAATATTCAACATTTTCCAGCCATTTTTCCCCATTGAAATGAATGGGGAGAATGTTCTCATATTCTCATATTCAACCTCTTCCTATTCATTCATACATTCAGGTAGAAACTCCAAACATTAAAACGTTCAGGACACTTGGATGAATTCACACATGATTTAAGAATTTTCATTCATACTTTTTACACAATCACAGTTCAAACTTAATTGATTTTTCAGCTCCTCAGACTTTAACATGAGTGTGTATTGCGCCGGTCAGAGCGGGTGACGTCACGTTAGTGGAGAGCAGACGAAAAAAAACTGCATCCCGCCCACAATATTAACTCCACATACGTAATCTATACATCATATGTAACCTATGGAAACAAACGGACTTATACTTTTGGATTTATGAGCGTCGGAGTGACAGGAGTCCAGCCACTCTGTTTCAAGCAGTATTCATATTGCCGCCATTTTCTCAAGGGAACGGTCTAGAGCCCCCCCAGAAGGGGCGTGGCTGTCGCGCCAATGGCGGTGACGCCATAGCCACGCCCCCTCGTCGCGCCAATGGCGGTGACGCCATAGCCACACCCCCTTGTCGCGCACACAGGTGGGAGAACACGTGTGAGAAGGGGCGTCGCCGTAATTTCATATAACACACAATCTATTTTTTTGTCTTATACTGTGTGTGTGTGTGTGTGTGTTTTTTGAGTCCGGCCTATGTATTTAATGTTGTGTTTATGCTGTGTGTGTGCTTTGTGTATGTAGACCTAATTGTTGATTTAAGATCAAGACCTAGTAATGACCTTGCTTAATACAAAAGTACAGTTTTATTTGTAGGTATTGTTAGTGTGCTAATGAAACATTACTTCAAAGTACATACGTGTATCTCTCTACTCCTCTCCTACACACTGCTGTGTGCGTGTGTGTGTTGTGTGTTATTGGCTTGGCTTAGTAGGCCACCCTCACAAATTTCCCTGGAATTTTTGTAGTTTTTTAATTATTATCTAAAATGTGACAATGGTCCACAATCCTTTGGGTGGTGTGGGGCGTGGACGAGAAGGGCACCTGATTCAAGGATGGAGGAGCCCATGATGAAGATGATGAAGATGATGTTTGCGTTAGGGCATGAATCATATCTGTTTACACACTCGACACTGGCACACCACCCTCAGTGGGCTATTCCGTGGCATAGGCCTGTGTGTGTGTGTGTGTGTGAGTGTGCGTTTGGTCAGATGTGCTCGGTATTCAACACCTCCTGCAGCGATCCGGTATCCTGGTGGTTATTTGATTTCAGTATCATTCTCTCACGCTGGAATCAAGCCGCCATGTTCAGAAACAACTATACAGTATTGCTGTGTGTATGTGGTCGCTACTACAGTAGTCCAGGAAACGTGTGATATGACCTAGTTTCTCCTGACTCCGCCTCTTTCTCACCTGCTCCCAGCCTGATGCCAACTGTGTCAGGGTTGGTGAATACACAGATAGAGATGAGGTCGGCCCTACGAGTCCTCTGGGGTGGAGCCCTCGGCCAATAGGAAGCCGGCGATGACAGCACGACTCTGTCTTGCTAAGGCTCTGTGTGTGTGTGTGTGTGTGTGTGTGTGTGTGTGTGTGTGTGTGTGTGTGTGTGTGTAACTGCAAAAAAGTCTTGTGCCAGCCTGTGTGACACACCTCCACCCCGCCTGCCCAGCGCTAGGGTGGGCGTGGCCACGGTGCACTCTCTGTGACACGGAGCGGATCGAAGCGTTCGCCATCAAACAAAAGTCCTCTCAAGGCCTTTAATCTATATTGTGTTAGGATTTCCTAGATCGGCCCTGTGATTCACATGCACTCACCTCTCTCTCTCTCTCTCCCCCTTTCTCTCTCTCCCCCCACCACCACTCTCTCTCTCTCTCTCTCTCTCTCTCTCTCTCTCTCTATGTATTAATTGATTTGGAGAAGTGCTGATTAGGCTGCGTTTCAGAGTGGCAGCCATTAGAGGACGGTGAGTGATGACTGGAGGATAATGAAGGGGCACTTACCTTCTGACGTGGAGCGCATTACCTCGGGGGATGTTGTCTGAGCACATCGGGCATCTTCAGGGTCTCCAGCGTTATTCATACGAGTCTAAATTCATGGTGTTTTGCGTTGGAAGTCAACACACAATCCTGGTTTGTATGCTCATGGAAAAGGCTTGTGTGTTAAAGTTCAAAGTAACACGAGTGAGTGAGTGAGTGAGGGGTCATGTTCCAATACGCAGAACCTTTCAAAACATTAAGGGCGAGCGAGGTCTCAAGAGGTCAGGAAAAGGCCTAGGACCTCACATACAGACTGGCCGAGGTCAACATGTTTTAACACATAATCCCATAATCAATTGAATTCTCTAAAGTACATCCTGGGTCTCTCTCTCTCTCTCTTTCTCTCTCTCTGTCTTCCCCTCCCTCTGAAGCGCTCTTCCACATCGCTCTCTCTCCCCCTCTCTCCCACAATATAGAAATTGTTATCTTTTTGTAGTGCTCTTGGGGAACATGATAGCATCGCCCCGGTGGTGACTCCCTGCAGAGTGCTGGCGCGGTGCATCCCGTGTGGTCTGGCAGAGCAGCAGATCACACAGCCTGCTGCTGCAGAGCTTACAGCACCACTTCCTTTGTTCAAGTTCAAAACTGCGTGGAGCAGCCCCAGAATCTGGGCTCCTGGTGTGTTGTGTTGGTTGTATTGGTGATTAAAAGAGCAGCTATGCCAGATACCTGGGCCTTGGTTCAAGTAGCAGGTTAGGATAGGCTTAAGCTTAAACTAGAACTTAGACTCAGGATTTTTGGGTTTCAGAAAGGCTGATTTCAAACTCGAGAAATGAAACCACTCGATTTGGATTGGTTGAACCTGAAAAATGTGTGTTCACGACAGGCTTCAAAAGCCATCATCTATCGCACCCTGATCATGGAATCGATCAGAGGAATGCCCAAGCTGGCATTGCTTACGTGCTTTTATTCATCACCATGGAAAGGCTGGCTCTGCTTTTATTGTTGATTTAAAAACAACAAAATGTGTATTAGTCCAATAATAGTACATTCATCTTTATGAAAGGTGAAGCTGTACTTTACCTTCGGTGGGCCTACAGCGTGGCCGACTGGGGTGTAGGCGTACTTTGAACAGGCATCGACTGGCATGTTCAAAGTACAACGTCGATACACTCGGTGTCGATGCAGTCGATGAACCTTAATCTGTTTAATCTCTGGAGGTTTTGTGTGTTTGTGAGCCATCGTGGAGCGTGTCACTAACGCTACAGACGCCACGCCGAAACCCAAACAGCACTCGCCTCTGCAGAGCGACCCAACACATCCGGGAGACCCAGCTTCTGGAAAACGTCTAATTTAAGACTGTTGCTATGCTAGATAGTATGCTAACTCTACCATCTAGGCCATGTGCTGCTTTCACGTCGTCTTGGGGGGGAAAAAAAACAACTTGACGCAAAGATGTTTGACAGTTGGGAAGTGTGGTCTTTCCAGGAGGTCTCATCTCTGAAACAAAACCAAGAAAAAAAAAGCTCCTGTCGCTTTTTGTTTCATCAGACTCTATTAAACATATTTTTCCCAGTGTCTGTTTGTTTTGATTATTTCTAGAGGTAACTGTATTATGGTAATGTGGATGTGTGAATGTATTTGTGGGTGAGACAAGGAAAGGGCAGACTATTGAAATAAGGAACACATAAAAACAGAATGCATATTCGTTTCCTCTTTTAATATTTTCAATCTGACAAGATACTGTAATAAATCTGTGAGGAGAGCCTGGAAATGAGTTTCAGCCCACGGTGTGTGACAGCAAACACAAACTCTTCCACAGTAACAAAGAACAAACCTAAAACAATGAAATATAGGCTGTCTGTCTCTGTGAGACTTCTAATTCACTACAGTATTGCATTGTCTTTATTTATTATATTATATAAAATGAGGGACATTGGGTGATGGATTCAGGCCAGCAAAAGATGAGCTGAAACTATATCCACGGTTTAGCTGACTACTGCTATAGGTGCATTCACTGTACCTCCTGTATCTTTAAGTTTGGTGGTCATGGCAACCTTGGAACTATTCCTCACGGAGTAATGAGGAAGATCGTCATGGAGATGGATGCGGTTTCTGATTCGAGGAGATGTCCGTCCAATGATGATCCAAAAAAACATCTGCATTCTCTGTGAGGGGCCACACACACACACACACACACACACACACACACACACACACACACACACACACACACACACACACACACCCCCCCACAACAACAACAGCTAATGATCCAACTTATACTGCTGTCTGTCTGTTTGGCAGTCTGTCTGTCAGAGCATCTGTCTATAGTGTGTGTGCGTGTGTGTGTGATAGGATGGCATGGTGATTAAACATGGGTTGCCAGATTGGAGTCCAAATGAGGGTGGTGTTTGATCACTGATAATCACACAGTGAGAGCTCTGGCTCTGCTGGTCCTTCAGGAGAGAGGGAGGACGTATTATCATCCTGCATGAACACTTGTTCTGACACATTCACAAACATGCAGCGACAGGAACAACTATGAATAATGCACAAATGTGGCACGTGTGCACATGTGTGTGCGTGTGTGTGTGTGTGTGTGTCTGGCAGCGGTGCACGTGTACACCATCATCCTTGCATCCTGTAGAGCCACGTGGCAAAGAGTTGCAAACAATGCCAGGTTTCCATCGCTTGAAACTTAACAATAAGATGTAGAGTAGAGAGCCGGAAGCCACTCCCCCGCCCCCCCCCCCACCCCCCCCCCACCGCCGGGCTGTGAAGTACACCCGTGTGTAACATTCAAGGTTACTCCCGCACAACTCGGTCAACTCGGGTTGACAGTTATAGGAAATGTCCTGGTTTTATAAGACCTATATGAACACACACACACACCTTTGAGCTTCTGCGGTGCACAATAGCCCACAACTATTTAACAACACAATATCTCCAAAGAGCGCATGCAGTTAAAAATTTTCTTTTTGGGAACACGTCCAAAAAAAACTCCCGGGCGGATGGAGACTGATCAGTGGAAACATGATGATGATGTGGTTTCCGCGCACATTAATTAAGAATCCACATCTTGCAGCAGCTGCACATCCCCCCGCCAGGTGTGACGGAGCAAGGTCACCTGAGGACTTGGCAGCAAGGGGTGGGTGGTGGTGGGTGGTGGTGGGGTGGGAGTCCTGTGTGCCGTGCCATGCTGCGCCACTTTTTACGTTTTTTAAGGGAAAACCGTTGGGACTGACTCGATGCTCCAGCTAGCCAGCCAGCCGTGAGGCCCGGGAAGACATGGGAACAAGGTCAGAGAGGGGTTGAGGCATTAGCGGCCCGCAGAGGAGTAACTAATGGTCTGGGCCTGCTCAGGTCGATGCTACCCAAGCACACGAGCGGCTGCAGCTTTAATACAATTGTGGTGCAGGGCGGTGAGGGTGAGCCTTCCTGGCCACAGCGGTCAGCGCAGGGAGAACCAGGACGGACAGAAAGACCTGACACACTGGAGACCACATGCTGGACTCACAGCCCTGCTGGACATAAGACACGCGGGTTCTACAGCTTTATAGATATATAAATATATGCACACAGTACCGCCAGCGAGGAGCTATTAATAGATTAATGGATGAGTGATGAGTGAATTCATCATCCAGAGACATTTCAGGGGGAAGAATTGGACCACTTTGAATTCCAAAGAGCAATAAACAATAATGTAATTTTTACGACAACAATAACAATGTCATGATCATGATTTATCATGCCTTTTGTATTCTCATGGCTATAGTTAGCGGCTTCTTTCTCGGGGCGGACATTGTGTCCGGAGGATACTACTACTGGTCAGTGGACACACTGACCGCAGGGTCAACCGTGCCTCCAGAAGATTCCAGGAAATCGGGCCACACACACACACACACACACACACACACACACACACAGGGGCACGCACACACACACAGCCCCTTAGCTTAGTTTAGCTTCATGGAAACCGTGTATTTTTAAATCACTTGTAGCCGTTTCCTCCGGCGCATACGAGTGCAACTCCAGTGAGACGGGAGTGTCTAATGTGTTTAGGTTGTGAGACCATGTACACCACACACTTTCTCACTGGAAACCTGCACCAGGGTGTGTGGGTGTGTGTGTGTGTGTGTGTGTGTGTGTGTGTGCAGAATTAGTGGAAGGGACATGCTAAATTAACAAGGCACATTGGAAATATACCTGCAGGTAGAAGTGTGGCAGTGTGTCGTCTTCCCTATTCTTGTCTCTCTCGCTCGCTCTCTCTCTCTCTCTCTCTCCCTCCCTCTCTCGTCTCTCCTGTCTCTCTAGTCTCTCTCTCTCTCTCTCTCTTCCTCTACTCATATCCACTCATCTCCCCCCCCTCTCTCTCTCTCTCTCTCTCTCTCTCTCTCTCTCTCCACTCCCTCTCTCGTCTCTCCTGTCTCTCTAGTCTCTCTCTCTCTCTCTCTCTCTCTCTCTCTCTTCCTCTACTCATATCCACTCATCTCCCCCCCCCCCCCCCCCTCTCTCTCTCTCTCTCTCTCTCTCTCTCTCTCTCTCTCTCTCTCTCTCTCTCTCTCTCTCTCTCTCTCTCTGTATTTCTCTACTCATCTCCACTCCTCATCTCCTTTATTCTCTCTCTCTCTCTCTGCTCCTCTCCACTCTCTCCTCTCCACTGCCGTCTCTCTCCTCCCGGGACTCCTAACAGGTTTAAACCTCTCCTCTCTTTGGCCTTTAAAAATGAATGAGCATGAGTGCATGTAGGCATGCGCACGCACATACACATCTGTGTGTTTGTGTGAGTGTGAGTCCCACTGCCAGGAAGTGGGGGGGGAGTGCAGCAATAATGCCCCCCCGATCCCCCCCAACACACACACACACACACGCGCACACACACGCACACACATAACAAACACTAAGAACTACTCGATAAACAAGGCTTTATGCACATTTAAAAGTGTACTAACACACACACACATTGCATGTATGCAAGCACGCACACACACACACACACACGTGTCTATCCTGAACCTTTACATAACCACTGCCCAAAACCATATCAACATCTGTAAATTGCCTCTCTCACACACAGACACACACACACACACACACACACCCAATAAGACTGCAGTCATGACAACAGGACCACGGCCAAGGATACAATTAGACACAAATGAGGTGACTGCAGTAACTGCATTACGAAGGCAATGACAACACTGACACGGATATCCAACCCAGAATCTCCAATGATCACTTCATTAATATCCTTCACCTCTTATTGCTCGTTAATACGGTTAAGAGAGGACCTCGATATGCAGTATATAAGGACAGTATCATACCCGACAAAACTGTAGTTATACCTACAGTGGCCATTCTTTTTAATCTTATATCTGCTCTTTGATCGTTGCTGTCCGTTGCCATTCATCTATTCATTATTAATACTCAACATCTTTCATTTTTAAATATACGTACTTGATACTGTACATGACCTGCAGCATCTGGAACGCCAGCCAGGAGTTCAGGTAAACAGTTGAGTCATGTCGGTGTGTCGAGGAAGACCTGTCCCAGCGAGGAGACACGATGAGCTCATCGCAAACGCTGCACCCCACGCCTCTCTGCTGCTGCTGCTGCTGCTGCTGCTGGCGTCTCCCGTTTCCTCCCGTCCGTCTTCCTGCACTCAAACAACAACATTCTTGTGTGTGTGTGTGTGTGTGTGTGTGTGTGTGTGTGTGTGTGTGTGTGTGTGTGTGTGTGTGTGTGTTGTTGTGTTGGTGTTTGTGTGTGTGTGGGTTGTGGTGTGTGTGTGTTGTGTGTGTGTGTGTGTGTGTGTGTGTGTGTGTGTGTGTGTGAGCGCAGGAATGCCAGCGATGTTATGGAATGCGCTTGCAGACTGTTTGTAGACATTTTGCGGCCGTGACCTTGAAAGTGGGGTTAAACCGAGTCGATTTACTTTAAGGACTGACCCTTAAATACGGCTCCGTGTTGAGCGGGGTGGCAATTAACTGGGTCAACATGTTACTTGTCAGACATGTCCCTGACTGACAATTACAATAAAAAAAATGGCGTATTAATTTCAACATTACCGCTTGGGTATTCTGTGAGGATCAACTACGATGCTGGGAATTACAGTGACAAAAACGTTGATCCTTAGAAATGAAGACCAGCTGTAGGTCTATAGACATCAGTTCAGCCTAATATAGCCCGGGTGTACGTCCCCCAGTGATTGACCTACCTATTTATTTATATTTGACCGACATATGGAGTGATATGTGCTCGTTTCATTTCAACATAGGCCTTCCAACGGGCCTAGTAGAGACAACGCTTATCCCTGGATGTCCTTCCTGCATTGACGCAAGTGGATTACATCAGGGGAAGAAATGCAGGTTTTGGCAGACCTGTGAAGTCTATATTTATCTATATAATACAGTCCATTTGGCTGCCTTAAGGCGTACCTCTCCTGCACCTAGTGTTCCTCCTACACGCATTCAGCAACGGTACACCGCCGTGCTGCAGGACTAGGCCTGCTTGTGTTATAAAGGTGTGATATTTGATTTGAACAAGGGAGATGTCTCAAGCATCAAACTCCGCCGTACGTGACGCTGCATAGATTTCGGGAGGTGGGAAAAACGCCACTAAATCGGCTTTTCTGAGGCACCTCCAACGCACAGGACACAGGCGGTTGATGGTAAACCGGTTTATTACAGTTTGTTAGCCAGCGCCGGTGGTAACAAGCTAGCACGCCAGCACTCTCTGAGAGTGGCCGTTTCTCAGTATGTGTTCTTTTGTGTACTTGTGGACTTGAGGTCGCAGCCCAAGTCCTGTCCCAATTCAAAGTCTGCATCTGAACCAAGTACAGACCAATGTCCCGGAAGTATTCTTGCTCCGCCCATTTTATCGGGGATGCATCGGATGGTGATACGTACGCAGCCCAAATAAAATAAAATCAGGGTGTGTTTGAAATTTATCAAAGTTATCCTCTTAGCTGGTTGGTTTAGGCTTGTTAGAATGTTGGCATGATAGAATTGGAAGATCATTTCAGTCATGATTTCATTCTGTGCAATGTTTTATTTGATATACCTCTGGCAGGGTCTGCTGTACAGGCCACTATCTACTAACAGTGTTGTATGTGGGATGTTTTTTTATTCATGATTTTAGTTTTTTGTTTACCAATGCAACTGTTGTGAGCTTTCCATTGAGTTTGACTGTTTGCTCCATAAGGCTGGGCGATCTGGCAACAAATATAATCACGATTGTATTTCCCATATTGTATCGATTTTTCCGATCGTTTTTTTCGATTGTTTTACAAACAATATATAATTTGATAATGCTGCCAGTTTGAAGAGTATCCTGATTATGACAAATGAAGAAGACACCAGAGGGTTCATTAGTTAAACTTTAGAACAGTTTATTAACAAAAATAATGTAAATATTAAACACTGCAATAATGCTGGAATAGGCTTAATAAAACACACCTCATGCATCTTGCTTGGAGCATGACTGGTGGGATTTGAACCCAGGACTGCAGAGCTGAAGGTAAGAAGTCTCTCTGCTGTGCCACCGAGACAGCACACTATGACCATCATGACTTGAACACATGACCTTGGAGTTGATAACAATGCACTCTCTCCACTGCACCATCAGAACATGACAGGACTATAAACAGGACTTAGTGTTAGGGTGTTGACTTAAAAGTACCACACACCAAGAAGTGAACGCCAGCAGAACCCCCCCATCCCTGAAGGGCTCTTGCTGACAACTGAGAGCTTGCGACTCGACTTTTTTTAAAGCATGAATCATTAAAAGTGACTGACTTACTTTCTCCCTGTTAATTAATGTAATTAATTTACCCCTCCCCCCCTCCCCATGGCAAATAAAACACTTGAGCATAAAGAAAGGTTTCAAGCTAATAGGAGAATGAACAAAATACAGCCCTGTATATACAGGATATATGTGTATATATATATGTATATATATATACTTTTAAGGTACAGTGTCGTAATTACTTCAAGGAACATTGTAAACTGATATGAGCTCCATCTATCTTTGTTATATTATATTATTATATTATATTATATTATATTTGTCATATTACATCAAACGTGAACTTCAATATAATTCTAGTGTGTTTTCAACTCCTCATGCGAGTGCTTCAACAAACACTCGAGAAACAAGATTCTAGATTATATTTTCTGTTACTTACAGGATGTGTTATTTACTGCGCTAATAAAGGCCTTCCTACGGTAAGGGCTGAACAGAATGAGAATTGAACACGTTAATTAGAAACAAACTTATATGCAACTTATCCACACTTCAGTTAGTAACATCTCTTATGTATTACACCTCCAGCGTTCCCTCTACCAACGTTTATTTCCGGTGCGTCATGACGCTGCTGTCAGATCTTTCCAGATCGAAAAAAATCGCGAAGGCTGATAGATCGAGATCGACAAAAAATGTATTTCGATCTCGATTCGAGATCGATTAATCGCACAGCCCTACTTCAATCAATGAATGTTGAACATCTTCAAATTGCAAATTCAGCTTCTTTAGGAGGAACATTTTTGATAACAAATTCCTCCATATTCATGTCTTATAATTTGGGTATTTTACCAAGAGTTCATTTGATTTTGCAAACAGAGGTCAGTATAGTTCACTTTCTATCTTTCTAAGGGGACTACAATTTATAGATTGATATGTGCTGGCTCAGGTTTCCCTGATGAGACCTCATGTGGGTGAGTTGGTTCAGTTCAAGGGCAGTTCAATTCAGAGTGAAGTGTTCCTACAGACTACATTATTATTATTATTATTATTATTATTATGTGCTTACAGCAAAAGTGCTGCCATTGTAAGATAAGATAAGATAAGATAACACTTTATTAATCCCGAAGGAAATTCCTGTGCCAGAAGTTGCATAGCAATAGAATAATAAACAAAAGAGAAATAAACAGTCGAATAATAAAAATAAAAAGACACATTTACAGTGAGTCTAAGGTGTGTGGCTTAGGCTCCATTGTCACATCAATCACACGGACGCACACAACCGCACGCGTCGTTATCACAACATGGCAGCCGCCACCACCACAGGTGTGTGAGCGCAACACTGATCTCCACGGCGGCGCGTCGCGGTCATTAGAGCTCACTGCGGCCTTGGCTCACCTTTGACCGCGGGAGTCCCTGGGGAGTCCCTGAGGAGTCACTGAGGAGTCCCAGGCCAGGAGGAAATGACAATGAAGCACCACGAGGTGGAGTGGTGGTGGTGGTGGTGGTGGAGGAGGAGGAGGTGGTGTTTGAGAGGTGAAGGTGGGAGATGTGGAGCAGTGCTGTTCTCGTCTTTCTGCGCACAAAACCAAGAATATGCTGCATCATTTGTGCTGGGACGTGTTCATTACTTGTACACTTTTGGCAGCGCAGGCGTTAACGTTCCGAGGGGCTCAGTGTCGCGTGTGGATGAAGATGTTCTCGTCGCTCTTGAAATAGAAGCCAGCGGTGGACCGGGAGGAACACTGTATTACTATCAGTCACTTTCAGACCTAAACTCCACCAGCTGCCGCTTCATAGAACACGGTGGTAATCTCTAAATGTGGATTCATGCTAAGTAATCCACTTTAAAAGCACAAGTGGGCACGTTGTGGATTTGGACCGCGAACACTGCGACTGCTGGGGTTAAGCCTGCGGTTAATCTCAGGGTAGAAGTTCACTGTTGTATTGTGTGGGGATTTTCATCGTTGTTGTTGTGTTGGGAATCAGGGTTAAGGTGTGTTTGCTTTCTCTGTGAAGAGCGAGTTCGGAGACGACGGGTGGTGACGAGCAGAATCAGCATGCGGTGTTAGCAGGTTGTGAAGTCTACTCAAACACGTTAAACATAATGCAAAATAATTACGAAATAAACATGTTTACTTGTACAATACGCCAGCATTGTTGTCTGCATCCATGCGTTCCAATGTGTTATTTGTGTGTGAATACAATACGCTTCGGCTACGTCCTGTAATGCTGTCTATAGCTCGGCTATACTGTATATATCATCGACCTGTAGGTGCCACTGTGGTTCTTGAGCCGTTACACTTCCTGGTAAATGGCCGCTGGAATAATGTGTGTATGGCAGTCAATGCTAGTATGTAGTCGTGAACGCACAACCTTAAGGGGACATTTTGACATGCACTACACATTCTTCTAATGGCTTTGCAGCAGATGGATACGAGATGTGTTTCCACAGAACAAGTCTTGTCATCAGATGCCCTCGGAGCGCTCATGGTTCATTTCTATAATGAATAATTACAACAATTGACACGGGTCTAACCTTGACCCCACCCCACACACACTGTCTATAACTAGAGAAATGTCTCCCCTTGAACCATCACAACCATTTCATTTGAACAATTGCAATTTGACTAAACATCTCGAAACCCACAGAACAAATGGAAAATGATTTTATGTGTAATCCTTTTATTTTTTTTATCATTAAAAGCATATACAAATCTCATTGCTTGCAAAACAAAGTTCCTTCACATATTCAACCCCATCCACCATAATCAGTTTTCATTTAAGTGTTTGGGTCAAATCTGACCGATTTACAACTTTTCCTAAATCATAAATATTGTTTTTCATCTGAACGCCTCAAGACATTGTCTTCCTCCACCCGAGGCATTTGAACATACAAAATCACCACTTTCATTGAATTTTCAGCGGTTTAAGTCAACTTTGTCACACCTGTGGTGTTCCAGGTCTAAAATGACCGCCATAGGAAGTGAATGGGTAAGACTATATTATGTTCATCCGCCCCCTGCAGCCATAATCGGCCAAATTTGCCCGCAAACAATATCATAAGGGGGGGGGGGGGGGGGGCAATGAACACTGGAGAAAGGTTTAAAAAGTCCTCATTTTCCAATAGAAAGTTTGTTCAAAAATTCAGAAAAACATTCTTCTCCCATCATTTGCAAATTCATACAAAAGTTCCTGACATCCTTCTCAAAGTTGTGTGCCATCGCTTCCCAACATATAACTGTCAGAGTTGAGGAAAATCCCCCGGATAATGAGAGTGGATGCTGGTCTCCTCTCCATCAAACCGTTGGAGTGTCACTTTGTGTTTTCCAGCACAGCGCCAAGCGGGTGGCACTGCAGCGCACAGCCAAACCCACAGCGTTGTGTGGAAACCTTGTTTCACCGACTTGACTGGAATTCACCCTTAATGAGCCGTTCAAAAAGAACCCCATACAAAAATAGGAAGAAAAATGGCGCTAAAGAAACAAAGAGATCACATTCATTCCTTATAGTCATTGGTTGGTGGTCATCCTTGCATTGCCTTGTTTTGTTTTGTTGTTCCCCCGAAGAAATGGGTTACGGGTTGTTTATGAGCCCAGTTGCAGTATAGGATGGCTTACTGTTTTGGTTTAAACTGAACAGCACAGCTTAGCGTGGGTTTGAACAAGCTGCAGCAGAATACACACGAGCCAACAGATGTTTAGTTCTGCTCGTTCATATTTCACATGAAGCCATAAACCATCAAGCCCTAAACCATCAAGACATAAACCATCAAGGCCTAAACCAACGCTTTAATCTTTGAAAACGGCGGCATACTTGGTTGCCGTTGCGCCCTCATTACTGTCCAAAATACCAAGGACCAGAATCAAGGGGGAGTCCGTGTGGACTTGGTATCCGGTTGCAGTATGAAATTGGTTGATTCATTCGCTGCAAGCCCACATATTAATGACGGCGGCTAGAGTTTCAAGCAGCGGCTACAGAGGGCTGAGCGATAACCCCATTATCCTCCATTCAGTGGAATCTTTATTGATCATAATGAATTATAACGCGACACGCATAGTCGTCTCCTGATTATGACACGGTGAGACGTCCATCTTACCACAATATGAGGTTTGAAATATATATTTTATATATTTAATTGCACTTGTGTAAATATATTGTCGCATGCACAAACTCAGTGCTGCGTGCAGGGCTCAATGCGCATACGGTTACTCCTGCTAGAATGTGCACATCTGGTTGATAAACGGCATTACATTGTAGTTGTAATGACAATACAACTTCAGAACTATTTTTTTTTTACATTTGATCCGATATACCTGATAATTACAATAGATTTCAATGTAATCAACCCTTTTGAATGCACAAGAGACATATGTGCACACACCCATCTTGTGAATGTGGTGGACTCCTTCATATGGCCCAGCCCTACTTGGAGAGCGCTGGATGGCGAGGCGGGCCTAACGGACGACAACATGCGAACAAGTTGGCTGAGGCAGACGCCAAAAACTCACTTAGTCAAGTGATGAGCGAAGAAGAGAACCAGGGTACAACATGAACACCTGCCACCAGCCCATGGCCAATAGAGTTGACGATTTGGCAGGCGAAAGAAAAATGACGGGTTACACATTAAAACAATTGCTGAGCCGATTTTTCTATCTGGTCGGTAAAAAGTTAATTTTGGACCCCCGGTAAAAGCCAATACATCTGTTAGTAACCGAGTACTGCATTCGAATAGGAGAGGAATCATTTTCATACCAAGATTCACAAAAATCATTCCACTAAAAAAAAAAAAATAAGTCAGTGAGATTCTGCATTGCTTTAAAACCACAAAGTATAACAAGATGCCACGGCAGGGATTTGATGTAACTGTAGCTACCAGACTCTTTAACTATTGATGACCATAGCTGCAGAAATATCTGTAGGATGAATAAATGAATAAAGGACTTCCTTGCCCGTCCCTTAGCCTGGAAAACAATGGCTATGAAAAGTAAGACTTGCATACTATAACATGCAAGGCTGCTGTTAAAATCCTGTTTGATCGCTACTGGTCAGCAGCAACATTTTGGCAGCTCCTACAAAACCCAACCTAGAACAAAGTGAAAACGCACCAGTGAACATGTTTAAGAGCCTTAGCTTTTGGTTTCAAACAAGGAATGATTGTGTACTTTCACCACCAACGCTAAACACGGACATCCGGCAAAGAAAGTTTGAGGATAAAAAAAAAATAAGACAAGAGAAAAGTAAAGATTCCCCAGCGGTGGCCGTGCAACCGGTCCAACTCTCAACCGTCGAGTCGCCGAGTCGAGTTTTGTCTTCCTGCAGCTCCTCTGTCGGTTCTCCGAGACGTCTGCGTTCTAACAAACCGTCACATTGTTCAGGAAGCCTCGCGTGCCGGAGAACATCTCTTCTCCTTCTCGTGGTGACGGGCCGTATGAGACCCACTGGCCTGCTATTGGTCACTCTGCGAGTCTGCATTTTCTGAGGTGGCAATTGGCTGTAAGCCTGCGTCGTCTTTTTACACTTTTGTAAATGGTGGTGGTGGTGGTGGTGGTGTCCCCATAGGTATGGCTCCAACCACAGGCGGCGGGGCGGGGTGGGGAGGGTGAGGCGCAGGGTATGGCGCGGCCAGTCATCGGTGTAGGGCGCTGACGGTTGGGGAGGGGGGGCTCCTTGAGAATGGACAGCACAGCAGCACCTGTCTGAGGCAGAGGTGGAGGTGGTGTTGGGGGACAGAGGAAAGTGAGGATTTCAAGAGATGATAAGATGCTGAGTACATGATGATAATGGTGGTAATGCACAAGACATGTTATGCTAATGTTTTATGTCTGTCGTGCCTGACTGAAACAGGGAATTAGCCATGTGTGGGTGAAAACACACCAACAGCATGGAATACATTTACACATCCACTCTGGATTTGAGCCTTTGGGGAAAGAAAAACAACAATTTTCTTCGCCAGCAGAACACATGTGCCATAACAAGGACACACACACACACACACACACACACACACACACACACACACACACACACACACACACACACACACACACACACACACACACACACACACACACACACACACACACACACGGCCCCATTTGCACTAATTGGTGGCTCATGTAGTATGCAAATTAGTAAACATTTTAAGTAACAAAGAAAACATATAAAGCCAATGGGATAACAATGACATGACGGGATATGATTTTTAGATGGAAAACAAACAACTCTCTTACAAAGTCTCTTACTCAAGGTAACTGCACTTTCCCATAATTTTTAGTCCAAGTGACTAATGTGGACAACAAGTTTTGAAATTGGTCTGTAATGTAAACTGCAACATAACCCTGTGGAATAGTCCCCCTGTCAATGGACATCCTATAATAGTGCTCGTTTTTTGGGGTAAATTGGGCTCAAATTGAAAAATCCCCAAGTGACCCTTCTTGCTAGTTCACATCCTGTAATGTCTTGTATTGTAATGGGATGGTAACAGAGCTCAGTGGTAATGAAGCCCGGGCCGTGTTTGGCTCAGAGGAAGCAACAGGCGGTTTAGACTTTAACCATGGTGTGTGTGTTGGCAGGTTCAACACACACACACGCACGCATGCACGCACGCACACACACAGGACTATTGTGTTTGCACAGGGCGAAGGCGGCGCTGCCGAGAAACGGGCTGCTTTGTAGCCTCACCTCACCTGTCCTCCTGTCTCCCCCCTCTCTCCTCCCTGGGTTCACTCCCGTTTGTCCTTGACAGCCCGCCCCCCCCTCTTCTCCCTTACCCTCTGTTACCCATCTGCTCATTTTGGTTTTTCCATCCTAGCAACACCCCCCCCCCCTTCTGTTTCTGTCCTCTTATTTTTCAAACAACTCTCTGTGGCAGCGCCTGTCTTTTGGAATCATCTTCCAGCCGTCACGTCGCTCATGTCACGTGTGTGTGTGTGTGTGTGTGTGTGTGTGTGTGTGTGTGTGTGTGTGTGTGTGTGTGTGTGTGTGTGTGTGTGTGTGTGTGTGTATGTATGTATGTATGTATGTATGTGTGTGCGTGTGTGTGTGCGCGGCGGTGGCTATCGGGTGTCTGTCTGGGTAGTGAAGGGGGGCTGCTGGCCGCTGAGGGGTCAGGAGCTGCGCCGTGGGCTCCAGCACCACCAGCAGATGGGCCGGTGTGGTGCCACCGGCGGGGATCTCTCCACCTGCTCCACGGCTGCTGCTGCTGCTCCCTTCCAGCACTACCTCTCTCCTCACCCGACCTCCCCCCCACCCCACCCCTCCTATCACCCAATGGCAGCGCTCTATTTACACGTCTCCTCTGAGTCAGCCTACTCTTCAACACACAAACCGCCTTTGATCACCCAGACACATCTAATCTCTCTCCCTGCTGAAAACGGGAGGCAGAGATGATTGCCTCGTTTAGAATCTCAAATCTGAAGTCAAGCCGCGCAAACAAGCAGCGCTTTTTCTTTCTCTCTTGGCTTTTTTTTTTTTTTTTCACGCGCCCTCCGTGCGTGCTAAGTGGCCGTCAGATATTGACATAAGACCGCACGCCTCCGGAAAACATTGAAAATTGGCTTCAGTTGTGTCAAACATTGCGCCGCACCGATCTAGAAAAAGCCGCCTTGGAAGCTTTAAGCCGTGAAGGGTTCTGTTGTGAACAGCAGCCCCACATTCTGGCTGCTGCACGCGTGTTGCCGGGAAGATGAAAGAGAATAGCGATATTTTAAAGAGGATCAGGCTCACACATTTAAACAGAGCGTGTGTGTGTGTGTGTGCGTGTGTGTGTGAAGAAGCAGAATATGTGGAATTAGGAATGGGTTTCTAATCCCTGGGGGGGGGGGGGTGCTTTCAGTCCAAATGTGAGAGAACTGGGCTTTTTTCCTTCAGCCCCCTTCAGAGCTGTGTGTCTGTTGCCTCCTGCTCATCCTATAGTCCTTTTCCTCCGGCTGCAGGATCTACATGATAATCACTCTTGGGCTTCTTTCCCGTACAGAACCGTGATCTGCATTAACACCTCACACCAAGTACCTCCCACCACCACCACCACCACCACCACCTCCACCACCACCACCATCTACAAGCATTACTACATGACTACCTTTAGAAGCATCGAGCAGCGACTGAGTGTCCAGGCACTGACTGTGACATTTTTGGGGACACCAAATGACACCGAGGCCTCCACTGGTGGACGCAGAGATGCCATCTGTCTGGCCACACACACCTCTCATGGTTACATTGTTTGATGCCATGTGCCACTAAAGGAGAACGCCAATGAGAATGCCCGGGATGCACCTTTTTTTACGGGTTATTTCTATTTGTGAAAACGTAGCTTGCCATGCCGATCGTAATCGTTAGTCGTCTAATTTAGTCACACAATCACAATTATGTTAAACGGAGAGTTTTGGGTCGTTGGAATCCAGACATCCAATCAGCATCAGCTCACTGCCATCAGCTTTAACTGGCATAATTACTCCTGGGAATATTAGCAGGATCACAAGAGCCTGAGGGGGCTGTGCAGTTTTGTGCACAGTTGGCATTGGAATACAGCATGTGTGTGTGTGTGTGTTGTGTGTGCGTGTGTGTGTGCGAGGGCACTGGACTACAGCTGGCTTTGGCAGTGTGTGGATAATAGCACAGGATTACGCTCGGCGCAGTCGATAGATTAGCTGCCGCACAAGATGGGGATTTCTGCGCTCCCTCCTAGCTAAGGCTTGCTGGGGGCTGGCTGTGATGGTGCTATGCATGCTAGAGGTTACAAAACAGTAGAATGACAAACACAATCTGTAATGCTGGTGTGCTTGAGGATTGTGTTGAATAATGAAAATACTGTGCAGGCTGTCTTCGCTATGTGTATGGTGGGTTGTATTCACAAGAGTGCTATGGCTACAAATGTAACAGCGGGACAACAATTATTTTAATTATTGATTAAAATGATGATTATTTGCTTGATTGGTTGTTTGGGTGTTTTTCCCAAAGCCCAAGATGGCTTCCTTAAATGTCGTGTTTTGTCCAAAACCCAAAGATATTCAGTTTACTGTTGCAGAGGACTAGAGGAAACCGAAAGTATTCACATATAAGAATCTGAGAAACTCAAACTATCAAAAAGTCGGCGATTAATTTCAAAGTTGGCATCGATTAATCGTTGCCACTCTAAAATCCAATATGAGGTTCATGTTTCTATCTATATATTCTTTTATTTTTTGTTTCATTTTGAGTGATTATTATCCAGGCAATTCTTGTCTCGTATTACATTTTGCAACCAACACTATTGTCTCGCTATTCTTTCGTAAACATGCGTTGCGATGCAGTCTTTCGTTACCTGTACACATCGAGGCAAGGAGATGCTAGTCGCCATCATCCGCCAACAGACTGAGCTCAGCAGCTGGCTAATGGTCAGACTGTATTAGAAAATGGCTGAGTGTACATGTTGTGTGATATCCAATATGTGTGGTGTGGGGAGTGTGATAGAAGCAGGGAGCTTTTAAAGACCCCACACCCCCTAAAAATCATCTGTGTGTGTGTGTGTGTGTGTGTGTGTGTGTGTGTGTGTGTGTGTGTGTGTGTGTGTGTGTGTGTGTGTGTCATATCTTCCCTTCACGTGCTCCGCACCATAACATTTTTGCAAGCCACACTCATAATCCAACCGCATCAGAGTGCTGCACCAGTGCTGTGAAAACTAAAAGCATGTATTTTGAATAATTGACTCTGATGTGCCTGCGTGCAAACAGATTAATAATATGAA
This sequence comes from Coryphaenoides rupestris, assembly GCA_002895965.2. Classification (NCBI taxonomy): domain Eukaryota; kingdom Metazoa; phylum Chordata; class Actinopteri; order Gadiformes; family Macrouridae; genus Coryphaenoides; species Coryphaenoides rupestris. The sequence goes on from PIJE02000324.1 coordinate 197,054, forward strand.
AGCCTACATGTGCTTCAATAGTTCTCCTAATTTTGGCATGGCATCCTGTTTTGATTATGAATAAAAGATGATAATATGATGAATAAAATATGGAAACATTCCATAAAACCGTGTTCATACAGAGTGCCTATATGCAATGTTATGAGCCAAATCATATGGGGCCAGTGGGGCTGTGCTAGTGGTTAAAATCGCACTTTCTGCACTTAATAACCCTGCACCGCACAAGGACGCATTCTAAACAAAACGGGCTCCTCATCATTCTCCGGCATGATTTGAGCGCTTGTGCTGTCTAGCAAGAGTCTAATATCGGTGGGCTATTAAATTCACTTCCTGCAGCCTGACTCCTTCCATTTAGACTCACACACACACACACACACACACACACACACACACACACACACACACACACACACACACACACACACACACACACACACACACACACACACACACACACACACACACACACACACACACACACACACACACACACACACACACACACACACACACACACACACACACACACACACCCTCTTTCTTGAGTGTAAAAGCAGCGTTCTTCACCATGGCGCGGATCAATACGGGACTCGCTAGGCCTCACGCGGGTGCATAGAGTTCCCGCCTGTTCAAAGACCTTCTCCAGGCAATCCTGTGGATAGTTTTGCGAACCATTTTCTCTAACTTTGAGTGTGTGTGCGCGGAACTGCAGGCTGCATCCAGGGGGAAGACCATCTTGAAAGACTTTCAAGTTCAAAAGCATCCGGGCCCCACATCATTTCTTCCCACCTCGCGGTCCCCGACTTCAAAAGGAAAGCTGCACATCTGCTCAGCACCGCTGGCTTAACAAGGTGCCGGCTGAGCACCTAACCCACTCAAACAACCACCGAGATGTACTCTTGGATTATTAAAAAGGGTAAGGGCAGGGTTGTGGTAAGGTTGCCATGCCCGATTTTAACTTAATTCACTAGGGAGGATATAACAAGTTGCTCTTGCAGGGATTGCAAATGAGATGCAAAAGATCCTCTTTTTGAGTTGGGGGGGTTAGAAAAATTGATCCCTAGTGATGTGTAAGAACGTATTATTCCATGAATGATTAACAAACGTCTCATTAGAGGTTAGCTCCTGTTGGAACTCCCTCAACAACACAGGCCCTGGGTGTCCCTGGGTGTCCCTGGGTGCTCAGAGCAGAACAGTGACAGCGGGACCACATTACTACGAGCGATACTAATTCCCCAGGACTGGTCTATTTTCACCCAGCGGTGAATAGGCGGGTAGGCACTCCCGCTAGACTCCCTCCACACTGGAGCTAGGCGGTACGAAACGAGGGACGGCCCGAGAAATATAACGCGTCCGCTCCCTCTCGTCACACAGATGTGAACGACACCGTATGAGATGGGCAATTTATTTTAACAACCCCACCACATCGCCGCACACATTGTTGCTGAATCAAGCTGTTCCGGGAGTTGGTTCTCTTCCACGTGGAACCTGAGCGCACGCAATTGTTCACCCCATCTTGTTAAAGTCTGGAGAGAGTCCGCTGTTTTGGACAGTGTTGATGGGCCACGGACGCATGACTATAAATACACAACCAGGACCCAGATGACTGACGGACGGTGTGATTTTGCAGTGTGATTTTGCCTCTGGAGCATATGAACCGAGCACGTCGGAACAGGGGGATCGGGATTTATTATAAATCCTGGTGTGTGGAGACGGCGGGCCAAGGAAGAGGAGCGAGAGAAGATCTCTCATGCCGGTTGTGAGTGATCAGAAGAGAGCGTTGCCAGGAAGAGGAGGCGTGCGGGCCGCAGAAGAGCATGCTGGGAGAAAAAAAATGATTAATAGAAACATAATATTAAAAGAACGCGGCAATCTGAAAACTTGTCCTCACTCACGGCGCGGTCTGGATCGCCGACGCTTGAAACCACTTTTTGCTCTTCCCGAGTGTATGCCACGGCTGGCTCAGCCATAAGAAAAAAGAGATTACTAGTGGCTGTTAAGGACCCACAGCGCGGGTGGCTTTAATCGTTGGCCGTATAAACAGACGGGAACGTGGTCCAAACAAGCCTCTCTGCTGTTGGAAGTGTTTTCCGTGCGAGCACACGGGCACATTTACTGGCCGACCGAAAGTGGGATCGCAAACCTCAAAGGACCCGAGGGGAGGACACCCGATGAATCCATCTTAGCCAGCGCTCCTGTAGGAGGAAGTGCTCTCACGCAGGTGAACCGGTGGTCTCCTTTTCTGCATCAGCAGCAGAATTCAGAGAAGGTGGTGGGGGGTCCCTGGGGGGGACCCAATTAGAAGATCGTTAGTGGCTAATGCCTTCAGGTGAGGGAATAATTGGGCCCACGGGGAGTGGGAGAATTAGGTCTGTGTGTGCCCTGAGGAGAAGGCATTAAGAGTTGGTCTGTGGGAAGAGAGGAGGAGAGTCCTGAACTTTAATCCACTCCTCGCATCGCACAGCAGCATCAAACAACATGATGGTAATAGTGTGGGTAGGGAGCCCTCAGCAGGTGTACATACATGCCACACTCGTCTGGAGCCGGGCTGCTCCGTAGATGGGATGTGCTTCTATTTCCAACCGGTGCAAATGGGGCTGTCTCACTAAATCTGGCAAGACACTCCATGCTCCATCACACCCTCCCACCTCTACGACTGTGCCTTTAATTGAATGGTTAAATGAATCTTAGCAGCTAGGCTGGAGATGCTATCCAGATCCAATGCCCACCCTTTTTTTGGTTTACTTCCAATGCATAAAGCAAACGCCGCAATTACGGCTACTGCACTGTCCAGTTTCCCCAGCCGCACGTCTCCCACCTGCCTCTGTCTCCGGAAAGCACTCAGCGCCGGTGAGCAGTGGCAGATCACGGTGATTGTGAATCATCGTTTAAATGTGCTTTAGATTGTTCTGTACATCTCCTCCATCTGCCTCTTTCTCCTTCTCCGCTCCCTGTACGGCCATGAAGCACAACTCTTATCTCTCTTAACTCTTATTACTTGGGTAGCAAACGGCTGTAATTAAACCCTGAGTTCTGTTAAACTGCGACTTTTACCACTTAAGATTCCCTCAGCTTATCTCCTGTTCCCAGAACCCCCTCAGCCACCTCTCCCTCGCTCTCTTTTGCTCCGTCTTGACTCCTCATTTCCTGTGTTCAATTTGCTTATAGCACTGAGCCAATAACGGATCCCAACACACGTTCATCTGATCAATAGGGGAGTGGCTTCATCACTACTCTGGGATCACTGTGTGTGTGTGCGCTTCTAATGACACAAGTGGATGCTCACTTATAGAATATGGGCCTTTCCATTGGCGCACACACACACACACACACACACACGCGCACGCACGCACACGCACGCACGCACACGCACACACAGTAATCGAACACTAAATGAGGCAAGCTTGTCTTTGGATCTCCTCGTCTGTAATGCCGTCACGACATTCATCAATCAATCTTAACCCCCACAACCCCCGAAGGACTCAATGGGCTCACAGAGCGAGACACGGGTTCCTCTCACCATTCCACATCCAGCGAGCCAACAGTCGATATATCCGCCCCCCCCTCCCCATTCATTCGTCAAATGAGGCAACGCTCTTCTGCTCCCGATCCGTCTGATTATCCCCCTAGCGCCCGTCCCCCTCCTCATTCCTCACTGGCGCTTAATCAATCTGGTGCGATCTGCCATCTAATCAATTGACCGGTGCATCGGTCCTCAAAGTCGGTAACACGCTCGTTCAAATCATGTAAAAATAATTAAATAAATACAAAAACAACCGAGGTACCTACCGGCGCCTGGTATTCCCCCCCGTCCCCGGCCCCATCCCTATCCCGTCCTCCCACTGGAAGAGGTGGGTCTGGGGGTGGGGGGAGGGGTCGGAGGCTAGGCGGGCAGGTGCTTCCAGGTGCTGACAAAGGCGGTGGGGATGAGGGAGTAAGGCACGGTGGTGATGGAGCTCCAGCTGTCCCCCGTGGGGTCGTAGCAGTCCAGCGTCTTGCAGCGCTGCGTGCCGAAGTAGCCGCCCACCACGTACAGCTTGTTGCCCGACGCCACGGCGTGGCAGCTCATGCGCTTGGAGGTCATGTCGCCCACGCGCGACCACTGGTTGGTGTCGCAGTCGAAGCGGTACGCCGAGGCGGCCGTGAACTCCGTGTCGCCGCCCATGATGAAGATCTGGCTGCCGAGCACAGCCGCCGCCGTGTAGCGCCACGGCTGCGGGCATTCAGCCGCGATGCTCCAGCGGTTGCCGACGGGGTCGTAGCACTGGACCTGCCGGCCGGTTAATAANCAGCACCGCTGGCTTAACAAGGTGCCGGCTGAGCACCTAACCCACTCAAACAACCACCGAGATGTACTCCTGGATTATTAAAAAGGGTAAGGGCAGGGTTGTGGTAAGGTTGCCATGCCCGATTTTAACTTAATTCACTAGGGAGGTTATAACAAGTTGCTCTTGCAGGGATTGCAAATGAGATGCAAAAGATCCTCTTTTTGAGTTGAAAAAATTAGAAAAATGTATCCCTAGTGATGTGTAAGAACGTATTATTCCATGAATGATTAACAAACGTCTCATTAGAGGTTAGCTCCTGTTGGAACTCCCTCAACAACACAGGCCCTGGGTGTCCCTGGGTGTCCCTGGGTGCTCAGAGCAGAACAGTGACAGCGGGGACCACATTACTACGAGCGATTATAATTCCCCAGGACTGGTCTATTTAGGCACTCCCGCTAGACTCCTTCCACACTGGAGCTAGGCGGTACGAAACGAGGGACGGCTCGGGAAATAAACCGTCCGCTCCCTCTCGTCACACAGATGTGAACGACACCGTATGAGATGGCAATTTATTTTAACAACCCCACCGCATCGCTGCACACACTGTGCTGAATCAAGTTGTTCGGGAGTTGGTTCTCTTCCACCGTGGAACCCTGAGCGCACGCAATTGTTCACCCCATCTTGTTAAAGTCTGGAGAGAGTCCGGCTGTTTTGGACAGTGTTGATGGGCCACGGACGCATGACTATAAATACACAACCAGGACCCAGACTGACTGACTGACGGTGTGATTTTGCAGTGTGATTTTGCCTCTGGAGATATGAACGCGCACTCGGAACGGGGATGGATATAATAAATCTGTGTGTGGACACGGGCCAAGAGAGGAGCGAGAGAACTCTCATGCCGGTGTGAGTGACAGAAGAGAGCGTGCCAGGAAGAGGAGGCGTGCGGGTGAGAAGAGCATGCTGGGAAGAAAAAAAACTATAATAGAAACATAATATAAAGAACGGGGCAATCTGAAAACTTGTCTCACTCACAGCGCGGTTTGATCGCGAGTTGAACACTTTTGTTTCCCGATGTATGCACGGCTGGCTCAGCATAAGAAAAAAGAGATTACTAGTGGCTTTAAGGACCCGACGGGTGGCTTTAATTAGGCCGTATAAACAGACGGAAACGTGGTCCAAACAAGCCTCTCTGCTGTTGGAAGTGTTTCCGTGCGAGCACACGGGCACATTTACTGGCCGACCGAAAGTGGGATCGCAAACCTCAAAGGACCCGAGGGGAGGACACCCCGATGAATGCATCTTAGCCAGCGCTCCTGTAGAGAGGAAGTGCTCTCACGCAGGTGAACCGGTGTCCTCCTTTCTGCACAGCAGCAGATTCAGAGAAGGTGGTGGGGGGTCCTGGGGGGACCCAATTAGAAGATCGTTAGTGGCTAATGCCTTCAGGTGAGGGAATAATTGGGCCCACGGGGAGTGGGAGAATTAGGCTGTGTGTCCGTGAGGAGAAGGCATTAAGAGTTGGTCTGTGGGAAGAGAGGAGGAGAGTCCTGAACTTAATCCACTCCTCGCATCGCACAGCAGCATCAAACAACATGATGGTAATAGTGTGGTAGGGAGCCCTCAGCAGGTGTACATACAGCCACACTCGTCTGGAGCCGGGCTGCTCCGTAGATGGGATGTGCTTCTATTTCCAACCGGTGCAAATGGGGCTGTCTCACTAAATCTGGCAAGACACTCCATGCTCCATCACACCTCCCACCTCTACGACTGTGCCTTTAATTGAATGGTTAAATGAATCTTAGCAGCTAGGCTGGAGATCTATCCAGATCCAATGTCCACCCTTTTTTTTGGTTTACTTCCAATGCATAAAGCAAACGCCGCAATCACGGCTACTGCACTGTCCAGTTTCCCCAGCCGCACGTCTCCCACCTGGCTCCGTCTCCGGAAAGCACTCAGCGCCGGTGAGCAGTGGCAGATCACGGTGATTGTGAATCATCGTTTAATGTGCTTTAGATTGTTCCTACATCTCCTCCATCTGCCTCTTTCTCCTTCTCCCGCTCCCTGTACGGCCATGAACACAACTCTTATCTCTCTTAACTCTTATTACTTGGGTAGCAAACGGCTGTAATTAAACCTGAGTTCTGTTAAAAACTGCGACTTTTACCACTTAAGATTCCCTCAGCTTATCTCCTGTTCCCAGAACCCCCTCAGCCACCTCTCCCTCGCTCTCTTTTGCTCCGTCTTGACTCCTCATTTCCTGTGTTCAATTTGCTTATAGCACTGAGCCAATAACGGATCCCAACACACGTTCATCTGATCAATAGGGGAGTGGCTTCATCACTACTCTGGGATCACTGTGTGTGTGTGCGCTTCTAATGACACAAGTGGATGCTCACTTATAGAATATGGGCCTTTCCATTGGCGCACACACACACACACGGCACGCACGCACGCACGCACGCACACACGCACAGTAATCGAACACTAAATGAGGCAAGCTTGTCTTTGGATCTCCTCGTCTGTAATGCCGTCACGACATTCATCAATCAATCTTAACCCCCACAACCCCCGAAGGACTCAATGGGCTCACAGAGCGAGACACGGGTTCCTCTCACCATTCCACATCCAGCGAGCCAACAGTCGATATATCCCCCCCCCTCCCCATTCATTCGTCAAATGAGGCAACGCTCTTCTGCTCCCGATCCGTCTGATTATCCCCTAGCGCCCGTCCCCCTCCTCATTCCTCACTGGCGCTTAATCAATCTGGTGCGATCTGCCATCTAATCAATCGACCGGTGCATCGATCCTCACCGTCGGTAACACGCTCGTTCAAATCATGTAATTATTTTTTTAAATAAATACAAAAACAACCGAGGTACCTACCGCCGTCTGGTATTCCCCCCGTCCCCGGCCCCATCCCTATCCCGTCCTCCCACTGGAAGAGGTGGGTCTGGGGGTGGGGGGAGGGGTCGGAGGCTAGGCGGGCAGGTGCTTCCAGGTGCTGACAAAGGCGGTGGGGATGAGGGAGTAAGGCACGGTGGTGATGGAGCTCCAGCTGTCCCCCGTGGGGTCGTAGCAGTCCAGCGTCTTGCAGCGCTGCGTGCCAAAGTAGCCGCCCACCACGTACAGCTTGTTGCCCGACGCCACGGCGTGGCAGCTCATGCGCTTCGAGGTCATGTCGCCCACGCGCGACCACTGGTTGGTGTCGCAGTCGAAGCGGTACGCCGAGGCGGCCGTGAACTCCGTGTCGCCGCCCATGATGAAGATCTGGCTGCCGAGCACAGCCGCCGCCGTGTAGCGCCACGGCTGCGGGCATTCAGCCGCGATGCTCCAGCGGTTGCCGACGGGGTCGTAGCACTGGACCTGCCGGCCGGTTAATAAATGTTGTTAGTGCTTAATAACTTAATAACATCATCATGACCAATTCACTCTATATTCAGCTCTTTAGTCTTCACGCAACTCAAAGCGCCCTAGAAAAAGTTCTGAAAGTTACTGGAAATTGATTGTCAAAAATGCTTTTTTGGCGCCGTTAACCTTTTGCCCAGTTGTCTCTGGGACCCTTTTTAAGAGGACGAGGGCTCACCTTGGAGGCCTTGTCTCTGTGGATGGTGGTGCCTCCGAACACAAAGAGCTTGAGCTTGGCACTGACCACCGCCGCATTGCTGACGCCGTCCCTCAGGGGAGCCATCATGGTCCACTTGTTGAAGAGGGGATCGTACCGCTCCACCTGGACATCAGATGGGGGTCGGATTTGGAAGTATTTACTTAACCTCCTTCACATGACACTAAAATGTTAGAATATAAAAACAGAACTTTACGGAAATGTGAAAATTATCAGCAACATAAAATGTTACTACTTCCCGTGTGTAATCTATTCTGAATACCTGCTTTAAGGAGACAGAGGGCGAGGCAGGGAAGACACCAGCTATAGCCGTGTGTCCTCCTACAACATATAAACTGTTCTCCAGCTCTGCGGAGCCGTGGCCGAACCTGAACAGTCCAAGAGACGTAGAGGCATTGGTATTGCATTACAAACACTTGGCATAGTGCTTGAAGTGAGCGCTGCAGAGTTGAACAGTAAGGGAAGGGGGGAGGGGGTGTCACCTCACCTGGCTATGAGCATGGGCGCGCCCTTGGACCACTCCTCGTGCACGGTGTCGTAGATCCACACGTCTTTGGACACGCCGTTCTCGGAGCCCCGCCCCCCCGTGACGTACACCTTGCAGCCGATGGCGCAGGCGCTGAACTCCTTCCGGGGGCTGGGCAGGTCGGCCTTGGGGATGATCTCCTTGGCTTTGTGGTCGACCTGAGGAAGCGTTTTAAGCAGCACACCTGTAAAACTGCTGTGTCTGCAGTGCATTTGGCTTGCCGTGCTGTGGCTAGTCAACGTGCTGGTGTGTATATACAAGACTCTCCTTTTACATTACCCTTCAAACGTACCTCGTTCTTGGCTGTGCAGTGTGGAAATTTAAATCATGCACATTAATTATGGCCTTATCACACAGAAAAGTGCCGAACTATACTCTATACTGCGTTCTCAGGGCTTTTCTTTATGCTTTTGGTCCTAAATGCCCATAGGGAAATAGGAAAAAAAATGGCATTTCTGTGTTGTGCACGCTTGGCATGGAATAAGTTGCAGTGACTTGAAACTCAATGAATTAATGCTTTCGAATCCAAAATCCAAATCCAAAGGGCAGAGTCCTTAAGACATCAATGTTTTTCATTTTCCTGGTTATGAAACAGACTCCTACAAATATATCATTTGAAATAGGACTTCATTATGCTTGGTTCTTTTCTTTAGTTCTTTTTAGTCATTTTCTTCCTGTTTCCTGCCTGTAACCATGCATTTTTATTCATTTATGCTGCAGCCCGGTCCCCCTTGAAAAAGAGATGCTTAATCTCAATTGGGCTAACCCGGTTAAATAAAGGTTACATAAAAAAAGTATTTCAAAGTATTATGTACAGTTGTGGTCAAAAGTTTACATACACTTGTAAAGAACATGTATGTCATGGCAGTCCAGAGTTTACAATAATTTCTTCAACTCTTATTTTTCTGTGATAGTGATTGGAGCACATACTTCTTTGTCACAAAAAACATTCATGAAGTTTGGTTCTTTTATGAATTTATTATGGGTCTACTGAAAATGTGACCAAATGTGCTGGGTCAAAAATATACATACAGCAACATGAATGATCAATTTAGGTGATGTAGAAAGTTGTGTCAATCAAATGATCTTTGTGGTCTCTTAACTTCTTGTGAGTGATTATGATTGACTACAGCTGGTGACTTCTCTGAGTCCATTTAAATATGACTCATTTGATACGATCATTAGACTCAGACACAAACACTACAATGGGAAAGTCAAAGGAGCTCAGCACGGATCTGAAAAAGCAGATCATTGACTTGAACAAGTCAGGAAAGTCACTTGGAGCAATTTCAAAGCAGCTACAGGTCCTGAGATCAACTGTGCAAACAATTGTTCATAAGTATAAAGTGCATGGAACAGTTGTGTCAATGCCACGATCAGGAAGAAAACGCAAGCTATCACCTGATGCTTGCGGTCAGGATGGTCAAGAGTCAACCGAGAACCACCAAAAAGCAGGTCTGCAATGAATTAGAAGCTGCTGGAACACAGGTGTCAGTGTCCACAGTCAAGCGTGTTTTACATCTCCATGGGGCTGAGAGGCTGCCATGCAAGAAGGAAGCCCTTGCTCCAGAAGTGGCACCTTAAGGCTCGACTGAAGTTTGCCGCTGATCACATGGACAAAGAAAAGGCCTTCTGGAGGAAAGTTCTGTGGTCAGATGAAACAAAAATGGAGCTCTTTGGCAACAATGACCAGAAATATGTTTGGAGGAGAGAAGGTGAGGCCTTTAACCCCAAGACCACCATGCCTACCGTCAAGCATGGTGGTGGTAGTATTATGCTCTGGGCCTGTTTTGCTGCCAATGGAACTGGTGCTTTACAGAAACTAAATGGAATAATGAAGAAGGAGGATTTACCTCCAAATTCTTCAGGAGAACCTAAAATCATCAGCCAGAAGGTTGGGTCTTGGGCGCAGTTGGGTGTTCCAACAGGACAATGACCCCAAACACACATCAAAAGTGGTAAAGGAATGGCTAAATCAGGCTAGAATTAAGGTTTTAGAATGGCCTTCCCAAAGTCCTGACTTAAACCCCATCGAGAACATGTGGACAGTGCTGAAGAAACAAGTCCATGTCAGAAAGCCAACAAATTTAGCTGAACTGCACCGATTCTGTCAAGAGGAGTGGTCAAAGATTCAACCAGAAGCTTGTGGATGGCTACCAAAAGCACCTAATTGAGGTGAGAATGGCCAAGGGACATGTAACCAAATATTAGCATTGCTGTATGTATATTTTTGACCCAGCAGATTTGGTCACATTTTCAGTAGACTCATAATAAATTCATAAAAGAACCAAACTTCATGAATGTTTTTTGTGACAAAGAAGTATGTGTTCCAATCACTCCATCACAGAAAAATAAATGTTGTAGAAATTATTGGAAACTCTGGACTGCCAAGTGTATGTAAACTTTTGACCACAACTGTACCTTAAAGACCACCAAGAGACACTAAAGCAGGCACCTTTGTGGAATGTTGCAGGTTGACTTGGGACTAATCAAAATATACATAAACACCTTCAGTTCAATTGGGTCCAATATGACTTTGAGACCTGCTGAAAAGAAATCAAAACACACACACACACACACACACACACACACAAGAAGCTCCTTCTCCGTGTTCTCAGTTCAGTGCATGCTACACTCTGCTCCCAGGTGACAGGGTTCTGTGTTAGCGGACTGACCTTGCGGGCGGTGCCGCCTTGCTGAGCTTGAGTTGAGGAGAATAATCACAGGTGAACAGAAGGGGCGAGAGCAGCGGGGAGGCCTTTCAAGGTTAGACGCCAGGAATATATTAAGTATGCAAATAAAACCAGATTCACTGGCTCCCAACCCCTCCCATGTTGTCTCGTGACGATGTAGTCATTTAGCACTTTGACCTACAGTGACTAGCAGGGATTGGGCATTGTGCTCAAAGATGCCGCCGGGAATCGAACCCAGTACCTTCTGAACACCATTACATGACACTGTCAGAGTGTGTGCGTGCATGTGTGTGTGTGTGTGTGTGTGTGCGTGTGTGCGTTTGACTGTACCTGGTATATCTTGTCACACATGAACGTCTGGCCCCCCAGTATGAGCAGCGTGTGGCCCGCCTTGCGCGGTCTGGCACACGGGCTGGTCACCACGCCGTCGTTCTGCAGGATCCTCTTCTTGCACTGCATGGCCTCCTCCACTATCAACCTGCAGCCCCCCCCCCCCACCGCCCCGCAGGACGAGAGACACACAAAGAGATGAGAGATATATGAGAGAGAGAGAGCGAGAGAGAGAGAGAGAGAGAGAGAGATGTGCACCGATATGAAGGGAGTGGGTGTTTACTGTATATGGCACACTGCAATTAATTCTCACACTTTTTTTTTTTTTTCCTTTTGGCGAGTCTACCAAAGATTGAGAGCCCGAACCTGCTTATACAGTCCGTCAACGACACTGTGGATGTACACGTATGTGGAAGGAGGCGTAAGGCATCATTTATGAGCTTCTTAAGAACTTGTTTTGATCCATGTTGACGATCTGTGGCTGTCCATTGTTTGATTAAATGAGCGTTGATCTGTAGACTACATGGCTGTGGGCTGACCTGCAGTAGCACCCTGTCTGCACCAGCCGCTCCTTGATTTACGGGCGCCCACCACCCCTCCTCCTCCTCCTCCTCCTCCTCCTCTTCCAAGTCTGCTTCCATTACTCCAAAATGACCATTAAAAGCCATCCGTCACCATGACACCCACGCCAGGGTTGCCAGGGTGGGTGCTTTTATACGAGATGAAATGTCCAAAGTTTTGTTTCGTTTGGTGGTCTGCCCGACATTTATCACGCACGTTGGGTTCCCCGCATCTTGAGCCGTACGTGCCGATGTCTCAGAGTTGTCTGTCGATTTGTATGATTACGCATCTGGTCATTAAACAGACCTCTTAATCAAGTAATGACAATAATAATGCATGTCCATCCTAACAACTAAAAAAGACATTGATCATCGGGGACTTTCACTTCTGGGGTAATTTTCACACCTACCCGGGCTTTAGTCTGTACCCTAGACAGGGTTTGGGTCGCTTGTTTCAATATTTAGATATTTGATAACTGTGTGAGCAAACCTCCCACCCACAGCCAATAGAAGCCCATTTAAAATCACACTCAACGTTTACCTAATTGTAAACGCACTGCTTCTCATGACTGATATTATCATCCTAATGAATAAGTAGATAGACGTCCAATTTTCAATTAGTTATGGGCTTCTATTGACACACACACACACACGCGCACGCACACACACACGCACGCACACACACACGCACACACACACGGTCTTCACCTGCTCCTCTTGTCAGCCATGACCAGCTCCTCGCAGGCCACAGCCTCCAGCAGGCACTCTGAGGGCAGCAGGGCCAGCCGGATGCCTCTCAGCAGCTCGGGCAGTTGGTGCCGCCGGCCATCCAGGTCGAAGCGCACCCACTGCATCACCGAGTTAAACACCACCTGAGTGGTGGTGCGCGGGGACACACGGGGACACGTTCACCAGGTTCAGCGTGAGACACGACACAGAGGCCTCACGGGGGTTGTGATCCTAAACCCCTTTTATAGATTCTAATGTTCTTCTAGAATATTGTAATATTCTTCACGGTTAGAAATATTTTGGTCACAGCCTTGAAAAAAGCCCAGAGTGTCACTTAGAGGTCAGTTAACTCCCACCGTCTCTTGTCTTTGGGCGACAAAGAGATATAAGAAAGATAAAATACCAGTTTAGAGACAAGAGACCACATGACGCCATACCACACTAGATCCATACCTCGATTCTACACGAAACTCATTGAACCCATAGATCCACATCACATAACAAACCACTCCCCCTCTATGCCTATCTCTCTAGGCACAACCAGCTCGACAAGATCTTTCAAAACCAAACAACATGCGTGCAAGTAGCAATCACCTAAACTGTGTCAATGTGCTCTAGTAGTGCAATGGAATCCTGTTTAAATCCTGACATTTCTTTTAAACGGCACCAGATTTAAAGACGATCCTTCATCTTTAAATCTGGTGCCGTTTAAAATAAATGTGCTTCTAGGACTCAAGTAACCATGCAGCAATAACACTTATAACACACAAAACCATCCACAGACCTTCAGTGTTTGATATACGAAATCCCCCACCCCTGTTCCTCTCTATTTTTAGATGTTAATCACCCATCATCTGCAATATCTGATCCAATGAGAGTTCCCCCCCCGCTGAGCAGCTCGGTAGGAGGTCTGCTCCTCTGCAGCACTACTGAGGGAGCAGTCTCCCAGACGGGCCACAGGCTCCAAGCCTCTTTTATCTGTTGCCTATTTAATGCCTCCATGTTTTAGCAGAGTTTAGCATTTGGCACTGAAATGGATGAGCAATTTCAAGCGCAACCCCACCCCCCACCCAAAAAAAAGAACGATGGAATAATTACAGCAAAGAAAAGACAAGATAACAGAAAAGTAGATGCAGAAGCAAAGGAAGGGGGGAGTGGGAGATTTAAATAAGTCTATAGAAGAAGAAACACAAAAAAAAGACGCCTGACCTTTTCGTCTTCAATCTCCAGTTCATCACTCAGGATCAGCTCCAGCAGTTTGTCTTTAGACAGGCTGTAGAAGTCCTCAGACTCCAGGACCTGGAAATCAAATTAACCTGTCAGCAAGTACAGCTGGTGAATGTGATGCTGCGGTTATGGCTTCAACTCATTAATAAGCTTATTAAAGGTATAGCGGTGGGATGATCGCTCTGATTGCCAGTGCAACAATTGGTCAGGGCAGAGACTGCAACAATGATTTTACAATTGTAAAACTGTGTGTACCCAAAACTTCAAATGAAACTACTTAAAGCTGGCCAATTGTATTACACTCCCATGTGCCTCTGCTTGTGTGGAGCAATATATAAAAGAGAACATTGCAACGGATGCAATATATTGAATACAATTTCATTCCAGTTTGTTGGCAGGCAAAAAACAGCACTGCTAAGCAGCACCATCAATCCAATCACCCTTATTAATATAAAGTTGGAATGGCCGACGGGGATTTGGAAACAGAACAGTAAATTCTCCCTCATAGTTTTACATTCTGATTAATTTCTGCAGCTTTTAGACTGGCACCGACTACCGTGCACACTCTAGATTCCAAACAACAAGCGGAAATCCGACAAGTGAAAGCCAGCCACGTAGCGCACAGCAAAAACGACCACCGTTTGCAAATAATAGGGGGTCTGGGTATTTCATATCGAGTTTTGACAGTCAAGTCTGCACGCATAACATATCGCTTTCCTTTACCGTCTCGTAGTGCACCAGACACATGCGCCACGACAGCTCGTACAGCCTCTTGCACTGGTGCGCGTCCGACAGCAGCATCATGCCCCAGGCAATTGGACGAGTGCAGGTTTCTTCTCCAGGAACTCGGCGGCGGCGTCGCGGATGTCGTGGAACTGCAGCATGTCACCGGCCTCCAGCAGGGACTTCGGCGTTCTCCTCGTTGATGATGATCCGCGAGGAGTACGCAAAGTCCAGCAGCAGCTCCAGCACCTGAGCCGAGGGGGGGGGGGGGGGAACA
>PIJE02000324.1:212018-237109 GCA_002895965.2 Coryphaenoides rupestris
TGGGTATTTATTTGAAAGGAATCCACAGGGCCCCTTCAACATAACGTGGAACTCTGAGAATAGTCAAATAATATATCGACACAGTCAATGTATGTTTGTGATGTCAAGAATGACATTGAGACATAACGTTACGTTGTAAGACCCGCTATAGCAGCAGTATCGACAAGCTCGGACCGAAAATGCGGAACTGGGTTCTTTATAAAACCGGGTCTGGATCCCCCCTCATCCCTACTGCTACAACCGGGAGTCGCTCATCTAACTGTTCCCCCCCCCCCCCCCTCGGCTCAGGTGCTGGAGCTGCTGCTGGACTTTGCGTACTCCTCGCGGATCATCATCAACGAGGAGAACGCCGAGTCCCTGCTGGAGGCCGGTGACATGCTGCAGTTCCACGACATCCGCGACGCCGCCGCCGAGTTCCTGGAGAAGAACCTGCACTCGTCCAATTGCCTGGGCATGATGCTGCTGTCGGACGCGCACCAGTGCAAGAGGCTGTACGAGCTGTCGTGGCGCATGTGTCTGGTGCACTACGAGACGGTAAAGGAAAGCGATATGTTATGCGTGCAGACTTGACTGTCAAAACTCGATATGAAATACCCAGACCCCCTATTATTTGCAAACGGTGGTCGTTTTTGCTGTGCGCTACGTGGCTGGCTTTCACTTGTCGGATTTCCGCTTGTTGTTTGGAATCTAGAGTGTGCACGGTAGTCGGTGCCAGTCTAAAAGCTGCAGAAATTAATCAGAATGTAAAACTATGAGGGAGAATTTACTGTTCTGTTTCCAAATCCCCGTCGGCCATTCCAACTTTATATTAATAAGGGTGATTGGATTGATGGTGCTGCTTAGCAGTGCTGTTTTTTGCCTGCCAACAAACTGGAATGAAATTGTATTCAATATATTGCATCCGTTGCAATGTTCTCTTTTATATATTGCTCCACACAAGCAGAGGCACATGGGAGTGTAATACAATTGGCCAGCTTTAAGTAGTTTCATTTGAAGTTTTGGGTACACACAGTTTTACAATTGTAAAATCATTGTTGCAGTCTCTGCCCTGACCAATTGTTGCACTGGCAATCAGAGCGATCATCCCACCGCTATACCTTTAATAAGCTTATTAATGAGTTGAAGCCATAACCGCAGCATCACATTCACCAGCTGTACTTGCTGACAGGTTAATTTGATTTCCAGGTCCTGGAGTCTGAGGACTTCTACAGCCTGTCTAAAGACAAACTGCTGGAGCTGATCCTGAGTGATGAACTGGAGATTGAAGACGAAAAGGTCAGGCGTCTTTTTTTTGTGTTTCTTCTTCTATAGACTTATTTAAATCTCCCACTCCCCCCTTCCTTTGCTTCTGCATCTACTTTTCTGTTATCTTGTCTTTTCTTTGCTGTAATTATTCCATCGTTCTTTTTTTTGGGTGGGGGGTGGGGTTTGCGCTTGAAATTGCTCATCCATTTCAGTGCCAAATGCTAAACTCTGCTAAAACATGGAGGCATTAAATAGGCAACAGATAAAAGAGGCTTGGAGCCTGTGGCCCGTCTGGGAGACTGCTCCCTCAGTAGTGCTGCAGAGGAGCAGACCTCCTACCGAGCTGCTCAGCGGGGGGGGAACTCTCATTGGATCAGATATTGCAGATGATGGGTGATTAACATCTAAAAATAGAGAAGAACAGGGGTGGGGGGATTTCGTATATCAAACACTGAAGGTCTGTGGATGGTTTTGTGTGTTATAAGTGTTATTGCTGCATGGTTACTTGAGTCCTAGAAGCACATTTATTTTAAACGGCACCAGATTTAAAGATGAAGGATCGTCTTTAAATCTGGTGCCGTTTAAAAGAAATGTCAGGATTTAAACAGGATTCCATTGCACTACTAGAGCACATTGACACAGTTTAGGTGATTGCTACTTGCACGCATGTTGTTTGGTTTTGAAAGATCTTGTCGAGCTGGTTGTGCCTAGAGAGATAGGCATAGAGGGGGAGTGGTTTGTTATGTGATGTGGATCTATGGGTTCAATGAGTTTCGTGTAGAATCGAGGTATGGATCTAGTGTGGTATGGCGTCGTGTGGTCTCTTGTCTCTAAACTGGTATTTTATCTTTCTTATATCTCTTTGTCGCCCAAAGACAAGAGACGGTGGGAGTTAACTGACCTCTAAGTGACACTCTGGGCTTTTTTCAAGGCTGTGACCAAAATATTTCTAACCGTGAAGAATATTACAATATTCTAGAAGAACATTAGAATCTATAAAAGTGGTTTAGGATCACAACCCCCGTGAGGCCTCTGTGTCGTGTCTCAGGCTGAACCTGGTGAACGTGTCCCCGTGTGTCCCCGCGCACTCAGGTGGTGTTTAACTCGGTGATGCAGTGGGTGCGCTTCGACCTGGAGGGCCGGCGGCACCAACTGCCCGAGCTGCTGAGAGGCATCCGGCTGGCCCTGCTGCCCTCAGAGTGCCTGCTGGAGGCTGTGGCCTGCGAGGAGCTGGTCATGGCTGACAAGAGGAGCAGGTGAAGACCGTTTGTGTGTGTGTGTGTGTGTGTGCGTGTGTGTGTGTGTGTCAATAGAAGCCCATAACTAATTGAAAATTTGACGTCTATCTACTTATTCATTAGAATGATAATATCATGAGAATGTCATGAGAAGCAGTGCGTTTACAATTAGGTAAACGTTGAGTGTGATTTTAAATGGGCTTCTATTGGCTGTGGGTGGGAGGTTTGCTCACACAGTTATCAAATATCTAAATATTGAAACAAGCAACCCAAACCCTGTCTAGGGTGCAGACTAAAGCCCGGGTAGGTGTGAAAATTACCCCAGAAGTGAAAGTCCCCGATGATCAATGTCTTTTTTAGTTGTTAGGACGGACATGCGTTATTATTGTCATTACGTGATTAAGAGGTCTGTTTAATGACCAGATGCGTAATCATACAAATCGACAGACAACTCTGAGACATCGGCACGTACGGCTCAAGATGCGGGGAACCCAACGTGCGTGATAAATGTCGGGCAGACCACCAAACGAAACAAAACTTTGGACATTTCATCTCGTATAAAAGCACCCACCCTGGCAACCCTGGCGTGGGTGTCGTGGTGACGGATGGCTTTTAATGGTCATTTTGGAGTAATGGAAGCAGACTTGGAAGAGGAGGAGGAGGAGGAGGAGGAGGAGGAGGGGGGTGGTGGGCGCCCGTAAATCAAGGAGTGGCTGGTGCAGACAGGGTGCTACTGCAGGTCAGCCCACAGCCATGTAGTCTACAGATCAACGCTCATTTAATCAAACAATGGACAGCCACAGATCGTCAACATGGATCAAAACAAGTTCTTAAGAAGCTCATAAATGATGCCTTACGCCTCCTTCCACATACGTGTACATCCACAGTGTTGTTGACGGACTGTATAAGCAGGTTCAGGCTCTCAATCTTTGGTAGACTCGCCAAAAGGAAAAAAAAAAAAAAGTGTGAGAATTAATTGCAGTGTGCCATATACAGTAAACACCCACTCCCTTCATATCGGTGCACATCTCTCTCTCTCTCTCTCTCTCGCTCTCTCTCTCTCTCTCTCTCATATATCTCTCATCTCTTTGTGTGTCTCTCGTCCTGCGGGGCGGTGGGGGGGGGGGCTGCAGGTTGATAGTGGAGGAGGCCATGCAGTGCAAGAAGAGGATCCTGCAGAACGACGGCGTGGTGACCAGCCCGTGTGCCAGACCGCGCAAGGCGGGCCACACGCTGCTCATACTGGGGGGCCAGACGTTCATGTGTGACAAGATATACCAGGTACAGTCAAACACACACGCACACACTCTGACAGTGTCATGTAATGGTGTTCAGAAGGTACTGGGTTCGATTCCCGGCGGCATCTTTGAGCACAATGCCCAATCCCTGCTAGTCACTGTAGGTCAAAGTGCTAAATGACTACATCGTCACGAGACAACATGGGAGGGGTTGGGAGCCAGTGAATCTGGTTTTATTTGCATACTTAATATATTCCTGGCGTCTAACCTTGAAAGGCCTCCCCGCTGCTCTCGCCCCTTCTGTTCACCTGTGATTATTCTCCTCAACTCAAGCTCAGCAAGGCGGCACCGCCCGCAAGGTCAGTCCGCTAACACAGAACCCTGTCACCTGGGAGCAGAGTGTAGCATGCACTGAACTGAGAACACGGAGAAGGAGCCTCTTGTGTGTGTGTGTGTGTTTTTGATTTCTTTTCAGCAAAGTCATATTGGACCCAATTGAACTGAAGGTGTTTATGTATATTTTGATTAGTCCCAAGTCAACCTGCAACATTCCACAAAGGTGCCCGCTTTAGTGTCTCTTGGGACACTTTTCCACCAAGGCGTTTTCAGGGCCGGTTCGGAGCCAGAGCCTAAAACGAACCAGTTCTTCCTGTTTCCACAGACAAAGAACCGGCCCCCGGCCAGAAAAACTGGTTCGTTCTTGGCTCCAACTCTTTGGGGGGCCAGAGTTGAACCAACTAAGAACCGACTACATCAGTGGCTGGGGGCGGGCTGGGGGCGGGATTAGCAAGTCCGCCAAAAACGTTCTGAGCTCCATTTCACAACAAACCCCCGACAATGGAAGTGACTACTCCGATACAACCGCACGATACCACTTTGGCAAACGCAACCGTTAACGGTTGTAATATTCCTAGGCCAAGGAATATTCGAAATTAAAAGATGCAACCGAGTTTGTCGTTTATGCGATATTTAATAGAAACTGCGCATGGTACCTGAGCTATGGGCGTAGAATTTAGTGGGGACGCTGGGGACATGTCCCCACCAAATTAACAGAGCACCCCCCCCCCCATCAGAACGGCGAATTAACGGAGCACCCCCCCCATTAGAACCGCGAATTAACAGCGCACCCACCCCCCCCCCCCATCAGAACCGCGAATTAACAGCGCAACCCCCCCCATCAGAACCGCGAATTAACGGAGCAGCATTGTTTTTTTTTTTTCTAAATACACATTTTGTTAACATGTCTGCTTCAGTATACTTAAAGAACAGAGAAACAAATAAGATTCAGTTTTTATTTGAGTTATGACAGAACAGGTAGTCACAAAATATACAATTACAAAAACAAGATCACTCGTATCGCGATGTGTAGTCCGCCATTGTTCTTGTTGTGCTCGCGCTGCTGGGAAGGCGGAGACTTCTACAGACGTACAGTGACGTAATGACGTGGGGGCGGGTTGGCTCTCGAGGCTCTCTAGCCGGTGGAAAAGCAAACCGGTTCTTAAGTTGAACCAGCTCCGAACTGGCACTAGCACCAGCCCACAACCAGCTCTCGGTTCACTTTGGTGGAAAAGCGGCTTTGGTGGTCTTTAAGGTACAGTTGTGGTCAAAAGTTTACATACACTTGGCAGTCCAGAGTTTCCAATAATTTCTACAACATTTATTTTTCTGTGATGGAGTGATTGGAACACATACTTCTTTGTCACAAAAAACATTCATGAAGTTTGGTTCTTTTATGAATTTATTATGGGTCTACTGAAAATGTGACCAAATCTGCTGGGTCAATAATATACATACAGCAATGCTAATATTTGGTTACATGTCCCTTGGCCATTTTCACCTCAATTAGGTGCTTTTGGTAGCCATCCACAAGCTTCTGGCAAGCTTCTGGTTGAATCTTTGACCGCTCCTCTTGAGAGAATCGGTGCAGTTCAGCTAAATGTGTTGGCTTTCTGACATGGACTTCTTTCTTCAGCACTGTCCACATGTTCTCGATGGGGTTTAAGTCAGGACTTTGGGAAGGCCATTCTAAAACCTTAATTCTAGCCTGATTTAGCCATTCCTTTACCACTTTTGATGTGTGTTTGGGGTCATTGTCCTGTTGGAACACCCAACTGCACCCAAGACCCAACCTTCTGGCTGATGATTTTAGGTTCTCCTGAAGAATTTGGAGGTAATCCTCCTTCTTCATTATTCCATTTACTTTCTGTAAAGCACCAGTTCCATTGGCAGCAAAACAGGCCCAGAGCATAATACTACCACCACCATGCTTGACGGTAGGCATGGTGTTCTTGGGGTTAAAGGCCTCACCTTCTCTCCTCCAAACATATTTCTGGTCATTGTGGCCAAAGAGCTCCATTTTTGTTTCATCTGACCACAGAACTTTCCTCCAGAAGGCCTTTTCTTTGTCCATGTGATCAGCAGCAAACTTCAGTCGAGCCTTAAGGTGCCGCTTCTGGAGCAAGGGCTTCCTTCTTGCATGGCAGCCTCTCAGCCCATGGAGATGTAAAACACGCTTGACTGTGGACACTGACACCTGTGTTCCAGCAGCTTCTAATTCATTGCGACTCCCGGTTGTAGCAGTAGGGATGAGGGGGGATCCAGACCCGGTTTTATAAAGAACCCAGTTCCGCATTTTCGGTCCGAGCTTGTCGATACTGCTGCTATAGCGGGTCTTACAACGTAACGTTATGTCTCAATGTCATTCTTGACATCACAAACATACATTGACTGTGTCGATATATTATTTGACTATTCTCAGAGTTCCACGTTATGTTGAAGGGGCCCTGTGGATTCCTTTCAAATAAATACCCAGCATCAGCAGTGTTGAATGATAAATAAACTTCATTCAGTTCAGAAATCACAGACTCACAGTTAAGCAATAAAAGCAATAACAGTTCTGTCAAGAATTTACTGTCTACTCACCAAACAATGCAACAAAACAAACAAAAATATAGATAGTGATATTGATAAAGACTCATTAATCAGTCTTGAAAAACGGTATCAATTTAAATTACTGATCCCCATCCCTAGTTGGCAGTACTAGCCAAAAATATCGCCTGCACCTGACGAGGGCGTTGGTGGCTTTGTGCGAGTTTTACGTAAAAGTAGATCACGCACAACACGGGATCACAACAGTGGTGGTGGTGGTGGTGGTGGTGTTGACGGCGACCGTAGTCGTACCTCAGGATGTATGCTATTTCGGAAGTTGACGTCGCGGTCCAGACTCTCTCGCAGTCCTCCACTGAACATGGCCTCAAAGTAGCGGCTGCAGGCTGCGAGGACGGCCCTGGGCAGAGGCGGACCAGGGGACTTCATTAAGAAGAGTGGTCCACAGCTTATGACAGTCTGTATTAAAAAGGTCCACATTGGCTGGACACGGCCTCAATGTCCAGACCATACAACTGCAGTCATATGCGCGCGTCTGTTTTCACAAGGCAATTCCTTGGCATCATGTCAGCGTGCTACTTCCATTTATTTAGATGCTGTGTTGGTCAACCGTGGGTCAGCTGTGAACAATACGCAACGCAAGACATCGTGTGTGACATCATCACTTGATCTGCACCGACTCTGACCTGAAATCATTTGCATTGTGGGAAAAGCTCATGACACATCGCCACAGTCATGTTTGTCTACATGTATTGACCAAACATGTGTAATGAGGCCGGGGGGGGGGGGGGGGGGGGGGGAGTCTGACTCACCTGTGGCAGGGGAAGGAGCGGTCGCCGGCCCACAGCGTCACGTCGGTGAACATGCACCGCTTCCTCAGCGTGTTCAGGTGAGTCAGCACGCTGTCGGGGTGCGACGGCTTGTGGAACAGCGAGATGTTCATGGAGCCCGTGCTGGAGCGGGACTTCCTGTTCTCGTGCACGCTCACCGACATGGCCGCCTCGCTGGGCACGTCCAGGGAATCGCTCGGAACAATCTCTCCCACTGAACGCGGCGAAAGTAACGGAATGAGAAGAAGAAAAAAATCCCAAACCGAATATTATTAAGAAACAGGTTTGGGCCAACAGCAGAAAAAAAACAACTTTCCAGATGGTTCCTCAAGCTTCAAGATAAAACTAACCTATTTTTACCTGTCAACATGTCAAAACAATTTTAGCATAAAACTAAGAAAAAATGTTTCATCATGCATTTTAACAGACACATAGTACAGTACAGTATATGGAATTGACTCCCTTCTACTCACTTGGGCTAAAGTCTCTCGCTGGAAGACTTCCTGGTGAAGAAAAGTAAAGCATTTAAAAAATAAAAAGTTCAATGGCAACAGACACACAGACAGAGGGTAAGCATTGCAAATGTATGCGCTTTGTTCCAGTGAGTCACTTTGGCCCACATCGTTCGTGTGTGTGTGTGTGTGTGTGTGTGTGTGTGTGTGTGTGTGTGTGTGTGTGTGTGTGTGTGTGTGTGTGTGTGTGTGTGTGTGTGTGTGAGTCCCCAGGGCTTGTGTCACATTTAACAAAGATTACAGCTGTTCAAGCCGATAAACATGAATATACCAATACATGTTTGATCAAGCTCAAGATCAAGCTCTGATTCCTTGGATACATCATTTCCAGAGGCATCCTGATTATCCTAATCATAATAATAATACAGCAATACAGAGCATAATAAAATGCCAATGTGTCCTGAAACTGAATAACCAATATTAAATAGGCCTATCAAAAACACATTTTCCATCGGACCCCTGATGACATAAATGGCGATATGGTTGACTAAATACTCGCTCCCCAGACGTTGAAGTTGGACGTTGGACTTCACCATCCACCGTGTTTTATAACCGCTGGGATCCCAGGTGCACGGCTTTGGCTGACCACGGATACGTCTTT
This sequence comes from Coryphaenoides rupestris, assembly GCA_002895965.2. Taxonomy (NCBI): domain Eukaryota; kingdom Metazoa; phylum Chordata; class Actinopteri; order Gadiformes; family Macrouridae; genus Coryphaenoides; species Coryphaenoides rupestris. Next base: position 220,569 of record PIJE02000324.1, read on the forward strand.
ATCTTCAACCCTTTGCATCGACTCCCAGTGTCCACAAAGTACAAGCACTTGAGACCATCTAGGCCCCGTAGTAAATAGCCAACACGTCTTACGCTTGGCTTGCGTTTCCCCGTCTCAAAGATACAAGAGACAGAGAGGGAGGCACGATTCAGACAACGACAACAAAACCACATTCTCCACTGTTCCACTCGCTGGGACTATGCTGCCATGAAAACTGAACAAACATTTGAGCCTCTTCATCCCAACGCTAACGGGTAGAGACAAGAGAGATTCAAACAGGAAGGCCGAGACAGTACCACCTCTGTCTTCTATTTCTGTCTGGCACTTGTGTGTCTGCCTCTCTCTCCCTCTTAGTCTCTTAGTGAATCCTCCCATCGCATCGCCATGTCTGCTCTCGCCTTCATTCCTTTTTTGATTTTCTTCAATCCGTCCTTTGAACTGTATGGTGTGTGTGTGTGTGTGTGTGTGTATGGTGTGTGTGTGTGTGTTGCCTTCATTCACCAAGTACTCCTCTAGCCTCTCCTGTACACGTTTATCTCTCCCCAGAGAGTGCTGCCGACGGTCATGTCGGGACACAAAGTCTCGCTCCAAAAAATCGTGAATTATTAAAAAGGCGGAATGCTGGAAAACACAGCAGCGCGCCTGGCGTGGAGTTGGGAGTCCCAGAAGTGTTGATGCTGCTAGACAACTTCGAGCCCCCCCACCCAACCCAACCCCCACCAGAAAATTGCAGCTTGAAGACACCACATTCCTAACGACTGACAAACACGAAGACGCTCACTTCAATGCTTATTCCCTCGGCTGTATCATCTTTGACCAATTGTGGTCAAGCATTTGAACTCTTCTTTCAATTCCCTCCAGTAATGTTGTTCCGTGGAGATGCGTACTACTTTTGAGAGGGGATGAGTAACACACAGCCCTGTGCATTGACTCCTGGGGAATGAAACGGCTTGCTGTGGCCAACATGAATATACTTATCCATAGCTTAGCATCCCGCGGGCCCTTTATGGAGCTCTTGGTCCAATTCATTAGGGCACGTCATTTGATTAGGGCAATTGTGTGGGACGACGGAGTGTGATGAGATGGTCACTCAATGCACACTGAACAGCAAGGAGCAGACCAATAAGACACAAACACCCACTCACTTAGCTTCCACATTGTTTTATCTTCAGCGTAATACTTAACGTGGATGGAGTTTAGCATTGAGTTGCTTTCACTAAAACATCGCTATTCGCTACTGCAGTGGTCCCCTCATCGGTCGAATAAACTCTATAAAAATGAATATACTCCCAAAATGTACATATTTATTTCAGTGTGTACCAGTGTTCATCCCAAAATTACATTTTTTCACTAGACTCGACTATCCCCTCATATTAATGGCAAAATGCGAGTAAAAGTAAGATCCTACTTCAGGGAGATGGGGGCATGGGGCTCCCGGATATCCACCACTGCTGCTACTGGGCTGCCAACATCCGTTTCTTTGCCTTTTGGAACCACTTCTACCTTCAGTTCAACCCGACAGCCAAGAATGGACATCTCTGTAGCTAAAAATCATGCCAGGATATTTTGCTTCGAGAACTTCTCAGCTCACGGCTTGGCGCCTCTCTGACTAAAATCAATAGACAAGCCGGTTGTGTGCCATACCCTGAGATTGGGCCCAGTTCAGGAGGCCCTTTGGCTACAGAGACGAGTCCTGTTGCTTCCAACCATCTTTAGACCCCATCTCCAAGTGACTCAACTTTTCATGACTGGCACAAGAAAGGGATCAGATGGTGGAAAGACATGAGCTTTGAGCTCTTTCAAATAACTGCCACAGAAATACAACTTGCCTAAAACACACTTTATTTACAGATCAGACACGATGTGTGCTGTTTCTACACATTTCTATTGTTCAACCCACTATCTAAAAAGGTGCATTGTCAGCATTGCACAGAAGAACGCCCTTGCTCATATGTCCACCCCTGGACAGGATCAAAATTCTTTGGGAACATGATTTGGAGCAAGCACTACCTGCTGATCAATGGCACTCCATCCTCACATCAATACACAAATCCTCACTCTGTGCAAGACACTGCCTGGTAGTGTAATTTAAGATAGTTCATAGGGTCCACATATCCAAGGTTAAATAGTCCATCATCTTATCCTGATGACACCCTAACTTTCAAACAACAAGCAAAAACAATAAGGCTACCCTTATCCACAAAACTATGCACTGGCTGTGCCCTCAATTACAAAATGTCTTTCATACCCTAGCCAAGATATTAAAGAGGAATCTGGACCCGGGGCCTCTGGCAGCTCTGTTTGGCATTACTGATGGAGATGATCCTCATCAGACATTTGCGGAGCGCCGCATGGTTGCCTCTGCCTCACTCTTGGCCAGACGTGCAGTCTTTCTCAAAAGGAAAGATGCTGCCCCGCCCAGGCTTAATTCAGTGGCTTTGAGACACGACGTCCCACCTTAAATTGGGGATGATGCGCTTCTCAATCAGAGGCTGTGGGGTGAAATTCTATAAGACCAGGGGAGCCTTTTTGACATACTTTCATAACACCCCAAACGACCTAGCATGAGCTCGATGCAAAAATAACATTTGACTTCATGGAAATTGCTCTATCGAGTTTAATTTTTTGTAGAAACTGTACCTGTTCTAGGTAATCAAAGTGGGGGTGGGAAGGTAGGGACGCCTTATCTTATTACTGTCACTATTGTCAGTATTTATTATTTATATAATACTACATTGTAGTATGCAGTGTACATATTTTATAACGATGTGAAATCTAAAACTCTTGATTCTTGACCAGGATTTTATTTCTTTTGAAGATTTTTGGGAGTTTTCTTTGTTTATTTGTTACATGCCTGATGTCAAGGACCTCGTAAATATTTTCAGGCTTTTGCAAAGATTGACCATGAGATGACTGAAATGTTCAGCGCTGCAAGCCTCACCCCCAAAGTTCATTTGGAAAGCACAACCCCCCCCCCGAGCAGAGACTTATACCAGGATAAAATAACATAATTTAGACCCTGGGGCCTGTGTTTGAAAGGCACAAAGTTCCTCCAAAGGTTCCTAGTTCCTGTGGTGATAACGTGGCATAACAAAGTAGAGAGATATGCTCTTCCAGCTGTAGACAAAAAACCATATTAAATGCATAAAATCCTTAATGATGAGGTAACATTACATAAAAAAAAGGTTGAAAAGCCCCTGACACGCATCTATTGTTAAGCCTCTCAAAGAGAAGACTTCTTTTGGCTGTGGGACATAAACAAACCAGGCTACAAAGAGATTAAGGCAGGAAAAACCCCCCAGAAAAGAGCTGTTTCAGCAAATGCTGCTGTTTGTCTGTCTGCCAGCCTGCGTGATTGTGTCTGTGCTGGTGTGTGTGCATTTGCTGACATGCTGTTTTTCAGGGCCAGGCAGGGGGCGGCACTGGGTTATTTGAGGCAGGGGGCTGTGTGTGTGTGTGTGTGTGTGTGTGTGTGTGTGTGTGTGTGTGTGTGTGTGTGTGTGATTATGAAGGGTTGCTGGGAGAGTTGAGTGGCAGTTGATGTCAAAAGATGGCAGGTAAACACACACAATTGTGGATGTCTTGTTATGCCTTCCATTTTTGTACACACACACACAACATGTGTAGGCCATGCTGCATGTAGAGGGTTTGTTGATATGTTCCAGCATCAAACATCAAGAATTAAGACCCTGACAGTTAATGACACAATCATGTTTAATATCATTACAGAAACTCTACCCCAACAAAAATTAGGCCAGGTTGAACTGTTCATTTTTCATTGGCTCAAATCAATCTTAAATTAGGCTAAGCCTACTTAACATGAACACAGGAAAATAACAATTTTAGCTAGGCCTAGCTATATCACACAATAATGGCATTCATCTGTACCTTACAGATGCATAAAGGCTTTCAACCTTATGGTGCCATAAAAAGGTCAACAAAGTCAAATGTATACCAAGTTGACCATTCGGTCTGTAACATGATACAGACCGCGTCTTTGAATTGTAAACATTAATGAATTATGCAGTTGTTGTGTGCGCTTGTGACGCATGCGGATTGGCAAAAATACAACTGTGGTGAAAATAATACAACTCTGTACAACTTGTATGCTCGCGACCATGCAGGAGTGTTTGACATGCACACTTGATACCAGAGGTCAATAAGTACAAGTCAATATTACGAATGGAGATGTTAACTGCATAGTGACCCAAGGGGCTGATCATCATTTAGTTGAGGCGAAGGTTTGGAGCACCACGTGCCGCAAGCGACGTAAGCCATGGAGTTCAGAGTATACCACGCGAGTCACCATGTCTGATGAACGTCAATCGCGATCTACGGAGCCATCGGTCAGACGTCACCCACACACCAAGGCTGCCTGACTGAACTGGCCGACTTGTCTGGCATAGGGGCACGTTGATCAAGATAATCCCTCAAACCAAAAACTGACAGTTTTCTGCTTTCCTACTTTCACATTGGAGCCGAGACTACTTTGATCCGGGCTTGAGTGAGCTCAGGCACCAAAAGCTGAAGAGAGCCACCAGATTGTGTCCAGTAGCAATTATTTAATTTAAGAAAGCACCTGAGCGAAAGCACAGCCTGCAGCCAATCGACCTAATCCCACCAGAGCTCTCCATCACCACTTCCTTAGGGAGAGAAAACAGACAACTGAATCGGTGTGCATGTGAACGCACAGCCGGAAGATGTCAGGAGGAAGCGGTGTGGGTGGGTTGTCAGTCAGAGAAGCTATGGAGGTCACTGGGGGTTAAGCACCAGATGTCAAGATGAACAACAGAGTGTGTGTGTATATGTGTATGTGTGTGTGTGTGTGTGTGTGTGTGTGTGTGTGTGTGTGTGTGTGTGTTACAACAAGGCATCCGTGGATGGTCACTTGGTCAGGCAGCGTGCCACTGATAGGTTCAGACATCTAAATGGACCGATAGCCAAAAGGATGAAGGGGTGAACACAAAACTGGTCCGCAATATCGTTTCCTTGGGTGGGGGTGGGGTGTGGGTGGGGCTTCATTCCAAGGGGGGGGTGGTGGTCGAGTCGGGCAGGTCGCCCTTGGCAGTTCCCCACTGGACTAATAGCTGCACAGGGAAAACGGATGATGGGGTGCTGTGGGGTTGCGGGGGTGAAAGAAAAACCTGGTCCGGAATATTGTTTCCTTTAGACATAGGGGCATGGGGTGAGGGGTGAGGGCTTCATTCCGGGCTTCAGGCAGACTTACGGTGACAAAGACTGCTGACCCAGGCACAGGCACTGACAGTCAGGAGGTGAGGGGAGTTCTGCATCCCTGCACAGCTACAGGGGGGGCTAATAGACAACACAAGATATTCACGAAAATATACATTGTCAACAGTTATTGGTACACGAGCAAGTAAGGAAAAGACTCCCTACGTTGCATATCTGCACTGCGATACAAGAGATGCTGTGCGAGGGCTGGGCTGTGTTATAGCCTGAATGTCCTGGACCTATTGAGTTAAAGAAGCAAAATGTAGTCCAAGCCAAAGTGCTGTCAATTTCCACAGGTAGCCACCAGCACTCCCAAGTGAGTCCATCACAAAGTATAATTCACAGGCCAGATTGATTCTGAAAGGGATATGCATGTTTGACTCCATTACAGTTGATACAATAAAGATGGGAAACTAGCTTCCACTATCAAAAGGGTTACCACTTCTTTACTTTATCTTGCGCACACACACACACACAATACAATTGTGTGTGTGTGTGTGTGTGTGTGTGTGTGTGTGTGTGTGTGTGTGTGTGTGTGTGTGTGTGTGTGTGTGTGTGTCCGTCAAAGAGAAGCTGAATGGCTCTCTGACTTGCAAAGAGGCTGCTGGTCAGTTAGCCTAGGTTGTTTATCCGCTGCTAGCATAGCTGCACCACTGGACTGGTTGCCTAGTGCCCCCTGAAAGTGGCGACCAGGCAGCCAATTTGATGTGAATACGATTGAGTAAGAAACACATGGTCTCACTGGGGTTTTTCTTTATTGTCAGCGAGGTGTGTGCGTGCACGCGCTTGTGCGTGTGTGTAAGGAGGAGTACATTAATACAGTAGAAGGTCCCCTTTGAGTATGTCAGCAGCTTTGTACTGTGTGAGTGGTGTACCAAGGGAACATTTCAAGTTGTGAACTGTGTAGCGGCATTGTAGCATCTTAACACTTACATTGTGAGTGGTGCTTCATGCTACAATATGATGGCCCAATTACATTTCCTGACAACATGAGTTGTATGAGGTACAAATAAACCCAAAAGGGTACCAAAACACACTGTTGCAATCGACTAACCAAACCCTAAACAAGTGTTGCGACCAACAGTAAAACAAAAGCAGACACAGAGACAGACTTGCACTTTAATCACAATTAAAGGGGGTCTAACTGTCAGACTGCCATGTCACTTTCGGCCCAACCACTGCCTGTTACCACTTTGGGGAACAGGTGAAGGCAAGTTCATCTTGTCTTTTTTGCATTTGGATCCCTTTCAAACAAGAGCAAAAAAGCAAGACATTTCCCTGATATTCCTAAAGCCAATATGGCAGCAGCAGCGCACAGTCAAAATCATCAAAGAAAGTTTATTTTTGGGTTTGTCATCATTTCTTCAGGCTTAACGAAGCAGACCACTGAGTATTGACCTGACAGCTAATTGGCTGATTTAATGATTTCTGTGGGGTAGGCTTAAATGTATTTTTCCCCACCAGAATGGAAAGGATCAATTCATGTTTGTTCACAGTTAGGCTACACACTGCAAACAACACCCTAATCGAAGATAGAAGCCAAGATCCAGTGTATGGGATATACACTGAAAAAGCGGATTCTCTGAGGTGTTGTGCTAATCTAACGGCATGAGATATTGGATGGACTTCTCGTATTCTCCGAAAATAACTAGCCACCAGATACTGCATCATGATCACCAGCCTTACCACCTATGGAGCTGATCATTCCAGCGCTGTTTGGTTGTGCTGACAGCTAGTCAATGATGCTCCAGTCCGGAGCACGTATCCATCTGTACAACTTCAATACACAGGCACTCTCACAGAAATAGCCCATTTAAGCAGTGTACCTAGAGTAGAAGTATCATTTGATGTATATAGCCGGCATGTATCAAGAGCTTTAGTAGTGTCTGACATACCACTTACACGACTTGCAGTTACATTTAGGCCATTTTCGGGGACTTCATAGGATACAGACTCAAAATGTCATCCATCTCAGAGTGCATTAACCCTACAGGGTTTCAAACTGTATCTTGAAGCCAGCCAAATGCTCACAGCCTTTAGGCAATAGTTTGTGCGCTTTTGTTTAAGCAGTAAACATATAGTGCATTACCGTCCACATTTACTTAATAGGTATACTTAGTGTGGACGTTATAGATTATAGTTAATGACCTCTGTGTGTGTGTGGTGTGTGTGTGTGTGTGTGTGTAAGCTGCATCAGTGTGTTCCTGTGGGCTTTACTCACACTTTGCACAATACTTAAAAAGTAAAGGACAGCTGATCTATACATTAGAATCTATACATACAATAGAATGAACTTGGACGAATCGGAGGAACGGACACGTGCATGTCGGTTGTGTGATGTTGTGCTGTAAGCATGTCTGTTGTATTGAAACGGTTGAGTCCAACAACCAAACACTGGACTGCTTAGCATTCACTAGCACGCAAGCTACAGACTCGTTGAATAGTTTCGACTGTCAACAACAACAACAACAACAACACGACCACCACAGCCCTAGCGCCGTGTCCGTGGTGATGCTGGTGAACGTCAAGTCACCAGGTCCACCGCAACTCGTCGACATTGGGGGGCGACAGTAACAATAGAAGAGCCAGTGAAGGAACATCGAGCAACTCTGAGTGAGGAGCAAGAGTCACCGTGTGCACCAACTTTAACGTCAGTGAGCAGACAGAGCCGAGTCTATCCGAACATGAGCACAAACAACAACAACAACAACAACAACAACAAGGGGAGAGTGGTACATTTGAAGTTTGAATTTAAAAATTGAAAAAGTCCAAGTTGTGTAAGAGGCGACAGAATGCATTAAGATGTGACTGAACTCTTAACAACAGTGACGCTTTAGTCCTAAAATGAAATACAGTGTACATATCGTACAATAACATGAGTAATTAACACGTACTCACATGAATTGCGTTTTTCGCGTAAAAATTAAATCCAATTAATGTAAGACATGGGACTACCCGTTAAAACACAGTCCCACACAACACATAAAGAAGGACTGTCTCTCACTCAGCGGCCCGTCTGACTGGTTTTGGGAGAACGCTGGAAATTGCTCCACAAGGACCAACCAGTGGTTTTCGAGTTAGCGCTGACTGACTGGCTATGTCGGCCAATAGGAACGCCGATGTCATGCCAATCTAGTCACACGCCACTCAAATACGCGCTTGTAAAAGTAAGGCGGGACTTTTGGATTGTGATTGACGTTTGGTGGACCAATCACGTGGATGAATGTTATGCAAATGAACCCATTGTTACGGTCACTTTTGCAGTAGGCGGGCCTTCGACACACCGTTCAACCAATCGAGTACACGCGGAGTATGAGCGCTGATGGCGGTAGGAAAACAATAGCACGTTGACTCAGGGAAGGAGGAGCAGCAAATCGCCTAAAGATGGCAAATAATATCGACAGTGTAACAGTAATAGCGCTCGAAAACACATAAAACGCCGGACTTGACATATCCTGTCAATATGAACGGTGTGATGCCCAGTAGATTAGACTGGGCCCACTTTAAAAACAAACAGGGAAGACAAACAAAGGGGCGAGTATAAGACCCGATCGCTTAATAAATGTAAATCTCGTCAAATGTCTTGACTTTTTTTTTTGGTCAGGGTCGTTATGTTTTAGCGCTAATATTTACTGGCCAACATCGCCCCCTTGCGTCCAGCCTCACCAATCATCCGCCGAACAAACGAAAATGAAAGTTAAATAAAATGCATGCTTTCAATCGACTTGGTGGCCGCAATTTATTTGCTGGCAATGAGTATTGATAACGATCAGACAAACAGGGCACATTGATGTCAACCCTTATGGTGTGGATGTCTTTCTTGTATCGACACGTTCATTGAAATATCTTGAGGTGATCCACTTTGAGACACAACACTGTAGTTCATATAGGTTACCAGAAAACCAACAATAACATGAAGTATGAAAGCAGCAGGCCGGGTTACGTCATCTGTTGCAAACAGCCGATACATTCAGGCCTTTACATTTAATTATTGATTTATAAGCTGGGCCTACACAAGTATAGGTGTAACGCCTTCATCGTAAAACAAAGTTTCCCTATCTCACTTGTTATTTTACTTAAAATCGTATCAAGTTATCTGTTGATATTGGATTCCGTCCATGGATGTGTGAAGATCTCTTCATTTGTCGTTGGATGATGACGCGGTATTAATAGGGAATGTCCAATGCACTGCTGGTAACTGTGAATCATTTTGAAACAGAAAGGATACATACGCCTTCAACCCGAATACAGAAAGGCAGACAATGCAATGCTATTTATTGTACGGTTTACCACCGGCTGTCTTTCTCTCCCGTGGTCCCCAATTGTATAGTTGTCCTCAAACAAAAAGTAATGAGAACTGCATAACCTGCAAGCTTACACAAACACAAATGAAAGCCTCTGTGAAAAGAGGGCTGCATACTAATAGCCCCATTGTGTATAAAACATTATAGGCCTATGCTTAAACCAACTAACCCTACTTTGGTGACTTTGTCCCAAATAAACGGGTTGCAAAAAAGCAAATGTAAACAGAATGAACTATGAACAAGAGCTTGCTTGCTTAAGTCCTATGGCTATTTGTCCCTTTTCAAGAATGTCGACAAAAAAAGCCTTAATTTGCACGTAACACATATAGTTACTCATACATCCCCTGATGCACAACCTTGGACAGATCATCAGTGTTGTATCCTCGAGTCCTTGGGTGTTTTGTGTCATGCAACAGACACCCTTGTCCAGGTGACCCGACCAAGCCTCGGCCTGTGTCCAAGTGGCATTCTACTGCCCCCTCTCGTCACCCGTTTTCAGCCAGAACCATCTAGGTCAGGGGTGTCAAACATGCGGCCCGGGGGCCAGGTGTGGCCCACCAGCTGATCCAATCCGGCCTGGAAGGCAATTTCATAAAATGGATTGGACGGCTGGATGGATTCATCTTTCTGGTTGATTTCTTCACTTTATTCATAATCACACAAAAAATGGTTGTAAGTCTTACAAATAACCACTAAGTTGCACGAGTTGTAAGAGTTTCATATGTATTTTCATGGTGTTTTGTTTGTCCGGCCCCCGCTAAGTAGCATTTGGGCTGTTCCAGCCCTCAACCTCAAATGAGTTTGACACCCCTGATCTAGATGCTCTCTCTGCTGCCTCCACGCTGTTACTGATGGCTCTCCTCCTGCTCGCTCCTGTAATGCCCAGGGTTCTATAGGCCTTTCTGAGGGAGTGACCTGCAAATCCCCGGGTGCCCACCTCCACTGGCATGCATCTGGTCCTCCACCCGTTCTTGCGGCAGTCCCCCACTTCGTACTTCGCCCTCTTCCTCTCCTGCGCCTCCTTCATCCTCTCCTCCCAGGGCACTGTTAGCTCCAAGAGGACGAGCTGTCTGGTGGCCTCAGAGACCTAGATGGTGTCTGGTCTCAGTGAGGTCTGGACAATATGTGCTGGGATTTTCAATTGCCTCTCAAGGTCAACTGCCATCACCCTTCCCGTCTTGTGCCATGGAGAGCAATCCACCAGAGCTTTCCTTAAGTCTTTTCTTCGGCCGATCTCCTTCAGTAACAAACGTGATCGTCCTGGCTGTAGCATGGGCATATCTGCTATCGCTGATCCCCTTGCTGATTGCCTTAGCGATGGTCTTGAGGACCTGGTCGTGTCTCCAGCAATAGCGTCCCCCACCCAGTGCCTTAGAGCAGGTGCTCAGAATGTATTTAAGGGTCCCTGTGTTGGAACACAGGGGGCATGCAGGTGTTTTGACTCTGCCCCATGTGAACAGGTGGGAGCCTCTGGGAGTTCCACTTCCAAATGTCCTGCCAGGTGACATTTCTCTCTATTGCCTGTTCCCACTTCATCCAGGCAACCTTCTGTTGCATTGCCGCCACCCTGCTTGTTCGCTCTTTCTCCACTGAAGCACACACCTCCTCCTGGACCAGCTTCCACCTCTCCATCTCGCTGGCAGTGTCGTATCGGGTCGATGTTGAACTACCGAGTCCAGCCCTGCCCTGTGCCACACTCCCAAGCAGAGCCTTGTGCTTTAGCCGAGCTTCTGCCTGCTGGACTGCCTCGGCTGCCTTCCATTTCCTCCCCATTCTCACGGTGATCCCTGCACCAGATACTCTGGTGTCTCTCGATGTACTGCAAGTGTTCCCATGCCCATGCCACAATGAACTCCTCCCTGACAAAGCTGAAGGGAAGCCTAAGCTTATTGCTGTTTCCATACAGCCCAATACTACTGAGGCTGCGTGGCATGCCCAGCCATCTGCAGAGATAGTTGCTCACCTTCCACCCAAAGCCTTCTACTACCATCATGTGGACATAGATGAGCAGGGGCCAGTGGATTCTTGGGAGTATGTATACCCCTTTGGTGTATCTCCATGACTGGGTGATCTTCCCTCTCCTCCAGATCACCTTCAGGGCCTTCCAAAGCTACTGGAGTAGCTCTTATAGACCTTATAAGGCACTCCACTTGGGCCTGGTGCTGAGCTAGATCTCGCCCTCCTCACCACTTCCTCCACTTCACTCAAGTTGGGCTCCTTCAGACTGAAGTCTGCTGTCAGCTCTGGTGGCGTTATCAGCGCATCACATGAGCCCAGTGGTTGGTCTCTTCTGGTGTCACTGTAGGTGCACTTGAGGTGGTCGCTGATGGTGCCTCTAGAGCAGGTCAAGCGGCCGGTCCTTTTCTGGCCAAGGAGCTGCTTGGTCAACTTGAAGGGATTGGCTAGAAATAGAGTTCTCTTTCTTGCCCTCTCTCTGCCTCCTTCTGTGGCTCTCTGCTCTCCAAAGGGTCAGGAGCTCCTTCCTGAGGATTGCCCTGAAGGTCTCCTAGTCCGGCCTTCTCGACTTCCCCTGCCCTCTTGCCCCATCACTTGAGCGACTTCAGCTCTTCCCTTAGACCCTGGATTTTCTTTGTTCGGTGGTTCAGAGCATTGGCTGCTTGTGCAGGCTTGACTTCCTGTCCCAAATCGCTCAGCTGCTCACCTCTTCACTACGATGGTGGTGATAATTTTCAGCCGGGGGTCAACATCTCCCTTGGCAGTCCCTTCGGTCTATGTCCTTGTCAAACTGCTGCCACACTACTTCCTTTGTGGATTCGGGCAATTTGATCCTAGGTTGGGCCAGTGGAGCAGAGTCAGCAGCTGTGGATGGCGCTCGTTGGCTCTGCAGGCTCCAAGCATTTCCGGCAGCTGATGGTGCCTGATGTGTGCTGGCAGTGGATGTGGGCGACATTAGGATGCTATAGTAACTTATGTGGCCAAGATGTTCTAAGTATAGTAGCGAGCGGACAGAAAAATGTGTACATTTAAAGAGGGTGGTAGTGGATCTCGATGGCCACATTTTGATTCTATATATTGTGTTCTTTACATAATATGAATCCACGTTCCACTTTCCAACATCAGGACGATGAAAAAAGCATACATGATTGAGATAACCTCTTCCCAGAGTATTGTGGCATGCTCGTGCTTGCTGATAAAGTAAATGGAAATCTCAAACAGTCTTTAACACCTGTGCATTACTTATGGAAAACTGTTCTCGCCCGTTTTAACCTAATCTTCCACTGTTTCCAGAATCAAGATGTGTGAGTACAAATGGACTGGCCAAATACATCAGTTGTCACAAATGAGAAAATGGTCTTCTCTGCCTAAACAAAGGCTGTTTTTCTACTGCCCAACACATAAGGGGTTCGACTTCAAGAGGCTTACGCTTGTGATCTTAAATTATCGAAGCTTACTTAACACTCTGAATGCATTCAAATAACCAAATACAACATTACATACATGTATTTTGGGACAGCATATGCACAGGAATACTAACAAACTAACTACAATAAGCAAACAGCCCTACTACTGACACAGTCACACTACTGTCAGTTTCTGGGCCTTCACACAGCAGTGGAGAGAGTTGGAAATACAAATGAATAGTTCTCAATAAAACTGAGAATTTAACAAAATGAATGCAGCCGTTTTGTTATTATTAATTGCTTGTTAAAATGCTGAACATCTTGTGTATGTGTATAAATTAAATCAGGACAAGTTGCGTTGCATTAAATGTCATACCCTTTATTGTCCCCATTGAAATATGTTAATATAAGCATTGGTGGAATGGCACAGGATTTTGCGACGTGGCAATCTTTCAACACTGTTGTGAATTCCTCTAGGCCCACAACTCATCTCACAACAGATTGCACGCAAAGTGTTTTAGAATCGCACGTTGAGCATTCTTCCTACAAGAGCACGTAGCGAGTGAGATTGCCACCGCGCATCTCTCGCAGGCGTTGGCAGTGCCGCAGCATGCTTATGATGCTCTGGAACTTCTTGTCCACCTTCATCTGGGTGAACTCGCAGATATCTGCCTCCACCACGAAGAACAGACCTGCAGTTAACGCCACACAACAGAACACATATGCAGTACACAGACAGCCACACACATTTCCGTGTTAATTTCAGGAGATTGTCCCGTACAATACGACAATTATTAAAAGGCCCCTATTATCCCCCCCAGGTGTGAGTGCGATTAGCCATTACAAGCTAGTTCAAAATTGTCATGTGACTCAAATTGTCATTGTGACAAAGTGACATCACAAGTGTGATTGTCCACCTAGACGTATGCTGACTAGATCAGTTTACCAGTTGGTACAGTCCACTGGGTAGGCTGGGAGTCTGATCTAGTTGTCATGTTTGAAATCGTGTGTAAAGGCCAACCACATCTGGTGGTATAATAGGCCCCCCTTAAATAGAAATGTAGAACAAATGCATATAAACTGAAGGCCAACCTGAGTTTAGCAGTTTTCAAGATTGTGAGTCCACATGATTGTGGAATGAATCAAAATTTACAATAAGGCAAAGAGGCATGATCTGCCGCATAGCAAATCATAATTTCATCAATCATTTTAAAGGGATCCTATTTAACCACCAGGTGTGAGTGGGATTTGCCATTTCCAAGTGGTTTCAGAATCTCCCCCTTATAACATTTAATCACACTCACACCTGGTGGTACGATAGGGGAGCCCTTTAAAAGGCACAGTGTTGTTAAGATGCTGGCAAATCACAGCTCAAGAGGCTGTTGTGCACCCCCCACCCCCCCACCCAGTGTACCTTTAGTGTCTTTGGTCTCCTCGTCCTTGAAGCGCTGGTGTAGCTTGCGTGCGTTGTTGCTCAGGCTCTTAGCCGGCTGCCGCACTATCTTGTATTTGCCACTCACCGCCTCGTTGATTCTCTGCACCGCAGCGTTCATCTGCTCGTATACCACACGCCCCTTCATGTACCTGTGGAATGTTGTTTGCGACACACGCACACACTCTGAGTTTAAGGCTTCATTATCAGGCATTCTTTAACATTCTTCAACAGTTTGACTACGTTAGCACAAATTACAGTGTAACATCCACAAAGCCTACATACACCTCCACAGCCCTGATGTTAGCCAAGATGCACACCCTGCATCCCAGGGAACTGTAGGATATAAATAAGCCTACATCATGTCGTATTATCTATAAACAATATTGTGTTGTACTACAAATTGTGAAATGTCAAAACAAAACATTAGCATTCATGTTTGCGTTTAGTCTGCATTCGAACTGCCTCTTCGAATTGCCTCATGGTTTCAAATTACTTTTCCATCAACGGTCCCTGTGCTAGGGAGATGACAACGCCAATGCAGTTAATGCAGAAAGTATTGGACTTTATAAGCATTTACTCAAGTTCAGTTCACATGTGATATTCCACACAGTACACACACACACACACACACAGTGTAGCAAGTCCTGCATCTTAAGTTATTGGTAAATCCTGCAGTGTGTGCAAATGAAATGTAATGTGCCAGATTGTACTGTTGAGGATACTTACTGAGGGATGTTTTCAAACTCCAACATGGTAACAAACTCCATTTGTTTGACATGGACCTTTTTCTTGTCAGTTCCTTGCTGGCTAGGTTGCGTCTCGGCTGGCATGCTCTGATTTGGGTCAGGTTCATTTTCCCTGAGGAATCACCAATACAAGCTTAAAAATAATCCACAAACCTGTAGGCCTATACACAGGGAAATATGATTTGTGCTACCTGCAATCTGATGCTACGAATCAAGCATACCTTTTGGGCATGTGCTTAGGAACATTATCCTTAAGGTGCTGCAATGACTCAAAATCCTGTTGGAATGACTTCTCAAATTCCTGAAACACAAAAAACATTAGTTCATAGAGTTCATGTTTGTACGGAGGGATTTATAAACAGCTGCAACAACATATGACATAACTGTACCTTCAGACATTTCAGTTGTTCTTTCTGGCGCTCCACACATGCCTCAAACTCATCGAGAAGGTCTTCTATGGCCCGCACTTCTTGAAATAACTTCTTAATATTACTTTGAGACAGTTGAGGCACTAGTGTTGACAAGAGTGGAAAAACACTTGTGATCAGCTGGATTTTCAGGTGTACACAGAGGTGATGCTATATGATATTACGTATGTTGCTGTATAATCGCTGTTAATGAAAGTACCAATTACTGAAAGATCCAACATGTGCCGTGCAGATGATATTCTGTCATTTATGTGACGGGTGATATCTTCCAGTTCCTGCATATTCCTGTGAGTGGGCAAAAGAGACATATGTAGACATATAACCGCAGATAGAAAATACACATTTATATTGATTTATTGATTTGATATTTATTTATTGATTTATAGTGATTTTAACATGCAAGAACCACATATATATGATAATAGGGACTATATATGTATACGAAGACCCATTCTGTTCACATATGACTGTGTAGCCACACACGGCGCCAACACCATCCTTAATTTGCGGATGACACCCCCATCCTGGGTCTCATTGCAACAATGATGAGACCGCCTACAGAGAGGCGGTCAGGGACTTGTGCCAAGTCAACAACCTCTCTTTCAACGTCTGCAAGTCTAAGGAGATGATCGTGGACATCAGGATGTGGTGGGGGGGGGGGAGCTGAAGTAGAGAAAGTCTCCTGCTTTATGCTCCTCACGTTTACTTTCTGAGGCGACTCAAGATGTTTGGCATGTCTGTGAAAATTCTCACTGACTTTATAGGTGCACCACTGAGAGCATCCTCTCTGGCTGCATTACTACAAGGTACGGCAGCTGCTCCACTGCTGATCACAAGGATCTCCTTGGTGGTGAAGACAGTGGAGTGCATCATCGGCTGCCATCTCCCTGCCGTGCAAAGCATCCACCACACATGATGCCTTAGGAAAGCACGGAAAATCATCGAAGACTACAGCCACCCAGGCCATGTTACCGGAGCATCCAGACGCAAGAGTGCACGCTGAGCTGCTAAACCCCGCTGGAGCGGGGACACAG
>PIJE02000324.1:238439-270939 GCA_002895965.2 Coryphaenoides rupestris
CTCCTGCTCAGAAGTACAGTGTGTTACGTATGCTCAGGAAACATACTTCACGTGACAATTTCTCTTCTACATTTGTGTGTGTGTGTGTGTGTGTGTGTGTGTGTGTGTGTGTGTGTGTGTGTGTGTGTGTGTGTGTTATTGCTTGCTTAGTAGGCACCCTCAAAATTTCCCTGGAATTTTTCTAGTTGCGTTAATTGTTTCGATTGGTCTTCGTTAACGAGCGGTCATGAGTATCAGACTATAAACATTATAGATACGAGGAACACTTAATCCCTGAAGGGAAATGCCGATGATTTTTGATTCCCACCAAATACATTTTAAATGGCAGGGGTCACAAAAACGTAGGGTACAAATTATACTGTTGTTAATTATATTCTGCGTTATAATCACTTATATATGACTATACTGTTTATTCTACGCTTGAGTACTTTTAACTCATAATGCACATAAGCACTGACGTGTCCTGTCTTGAGATAGTCTTGTCATATTTGTACTAGGACTACTGTACATTTGTAAATCTGTTTCTCTTTTTGATTTTATTATTCTACTGTTTATTTCTCTATTGTTTTAATGTATTGCTATGCAACCTGGCACAATAATTTCCTTTAGGATTAATAAAGTACTATACATATGATCATATCTCATTTCTTTCATTACTGTAGCGACACATCTCAATATTAAGGCCCCCAACTGTGTAACCCTCTCTTCCTTCAACAGGCTGTCTTTGATCTGTTCCCAGCCAGATCCCATAGACAATGCCATGTTATCAATGACCCCAATAAGATAAGATAAGATAAGATAAGATAGAACTTTATTAATCCAGAAGGAAATTGTTGAAATACGCACACACACCACACACACACACACACACACACACACACACACACACACACACATATGGGTGTGCAGTTTGTATTTTTTTCACCAAGTAACCGCCGGAGTATTGTTGATCTATTTGGCATGCCTTGAAATGCAGTGCCGACCGATATTCAACAGTCTTCAGTCTTCCATTCAGTTGGTGTGCTCACTGAGGGGTGAAAATCCATTTAGCTTGTGGACTCTATGCCACTCAAGCTGGGCCCACCTAGTGCTGATGACGTGCCGGTCCGGACCCCCTGCACTGTGAAACGGTATCAAATTAAAATAGCCTTTGAAGGGAATGAGCGGAGGAAGAGAGTGGTGTGTGAACCTGCTGCACCGGTGACCTCACACGACCTCATACCAACCACACTCGCTTGGTCGGTGGTTGTGGCTTGTTGCCGGCAAAGCGCTTAATATACAAACTATGAAAATTAGGAAATACATCCCCACATGGTTGACCTTCGAGTACCGTCTGTGTATAATGGCCATAACAAGCAGGTAAAAAAAACTTGTTAATGTTTGCAATACATTATATTTTAGGATTAGATTGATTTTGAATGTTATTTTTACATGCCATTCATTACTGGCATGTTGAAATCAACACAAAATAATGCAAGTTGCTTGAAATCTTAAAACACTGCAATTGAACGCTATGACCCAACTCACCATGAAATTAAAATGTACTTTTTTTTGTAGCTAATTTCAATATATTCTTCATTTCATACACCAATTGTAAAATCTATGGTAAAGTTAGTTAAATGACACTCAAATGTAATAAACATAATTCCCGATGAATTGTGGGAATTTTAACCAATTAAATGATGACGATGGTTAGAATTGCATTCTCCTGCACGGAGAATTTGCCACAATCCAATCAAATTTGGGAAGAACACAACGCTTCCATGTTTGATTCTGGATTAATGAATGTTTTCTTTGAAAACCCAAGTCATATAAGATGCGCTCTAACCTCCATTTCATGTTGTCTTCAAAGTAACGAGTAAAGTTGGGTCAGAGTTGTCTGTGATTTTATCTTAGAACGAATTTGATGCCTCGGTGTTCCTAATAAAACGTTCCTTATAGCTTGCAGTAAAACGGGATTTTAATGGACCACCGTGGCTTTGTGACAAGACACAGGGCAGAGGCGCAGACTTGGAGAGAGGATAGAGAATGCCACTGTCTATTCATACACACTTGATGATGGACCGATAAAACACATCACCGCTTGATTTAGTTGCGGTGGATTACAAGAAAGGTTACCATGTCCATCTGACACAACACACACACACACCACACCACACACCACACACACACACACACACACACACACACACACACACAAACCGACCTATTCGCCTCTCGATTCAGATGATCTTAGGCCCTTTGTATACAAATAAAGTGTAGCCTATATGATGAGATATGAGGATGCCTTGCCATTACTAACAAACACATTATTATCAAGAAATTGTCACTTTTTGATAAAAAAAACAAACCTAGACCTTACTGCATTATGAGCGTTATAACTTCAACAATTTAAGCAGTTTACGCCATTGGTCCTGTCAGACAACCATCGTTGGTGACTTGATGTCACTCCAACTTCCCTGAGCCTCCTTGCCATTTGTTTGACCTGTTTTCTGTGTATTTAAGTTGATCAATTTACCATAGTTACTTGGATTTATCTTGTCAACCTTCAGCCCTTTTAGCCTCTCTTGCCTCTCAGGACAATTGATGACATTGATGACATTGACAACGTTCAGCCACTAGATGTCACACTCCCCTCCCCTCCCCCCTTCCATTCCATTCCATCCCAGTGGTTGCTAGTTTGTTGCCCAACCTGCATATTTCATGGTCAAGTGGAGTGAGACTCAGGCGTGTCAAGTGATTAATCTTTCGTGGTAGAGTAATTAATTAATTTTGCAACATGGCATTTGCTGTAGATTTAGGTTACGTTGTCGCTGAGCAGTTGGGTTATGTACCAGAGTGAAGCAGGATGTTGATGCTGTCAAACTCTGCGAAGTACACCTGCTGAGACACAGAGGTACCGCGTGATGCCGACTTCATTATCCTATCGGCTCACAGGCCTTGTTAGAAGCGGGGACCAAAAAATAAAAGGGATAAACAAAACATTCTTTTTGGACACGTAAAATAAAGAAAATATTGTAGCGACCCCGGACGTTAAATACATGTTATATGTATTCTGTGTTGTTCTGATGCAGCCGTTCCCGTGTGCCGTAATGTGTTACCTGTCAGTCTGGGTGGGTGGCAAATCATAATGAAGTGGGAGGGGCTCGTTAACAAAGGGGGAGTTGTTACGTTTTGAGCGGGAGTTAGTTGAGTCTGGGTTTTGTTGGCTAGGTTACCGCCAGACAGTAACCTGTGTAACCAATGTTACAAATACACAAGTTGTCCAACTCTTAATCCTGACTGAACATTCATCTCTCACCCCGGGGATCGTTACAATATTACTTCACAATCATATATTTCTTCGGACATGCAATACATTTATTCTGCACCTGTGAGGAAGGGACAGGAAGAGGAGTACAGGAGTCTGGTGGGAGCTTTCAGTGACTGGAGCGAGAGGAACGGCCTGCTACTGAACACCTCCAAGACCAAGGAGATGGTCGTGGACTTTCGTAGGTCCAAACCACCCCTGCATCCAGTCAACATCCAGGGAAAGGACATAGAGTTGGTGCAAACCTACAAGTACCTGGGTGTGCACCTCGATGCCAAACTGGACTGGTCCCTGAATACGGATGTTCTCCACAAGAAGGGACAGAGCAGGTTGTTTTTCCTCAGGAGGCTCAGGTCCTTCGATGTCTGCGGTGAGATGCTGTTCATGTTTTACCGGTCAGTGGTCGCAAGTGTCCTTTTTTATGCAGCAGTCTGCTGGGGAGGTGGCACGACAGACAAGGACGCCGGGCGGCTGGACAAGCTGGTCAAAAAGGCTGGTTCAGTGCTTGGGAGGAGCTTGGACTCATTGGGGACTGTGGTGGAGAGACGCACGCTGAGCAAGATGCAGGCCATCGTGGACCATGTCAGCCACCCTCTCTACCACGCCCTGGCAGGGCAGAGCAGTAGCCGCAGCAGACGGCTCATCCTCTGCACCGAGCGGCACAGGAGATCCTTCGACCCCACGGCCATAAGACTACAACACCTCGGTCTAGGGCAAGGGCTCATCCCCCTCCCTCGCTTCTGCTTCTGTGGTACACTACCCGGGACAATGTGCAATTCATTATTTATTATAATTAATTTTAACTTGACCTGATAGAATGTATGTCTGTTGTCTGTCCTTTTATTTATTGTCAACTGTATTGTTGTTGTTTGACTTGAGCTACGGGATACCTTGAATTTCCCCAAGGGGATAAATAAAGTATCTATCTACCTTTCTAAAAGCTGCGGATGCATTCCTTTTTTGGGATACTTTTTAGTAATTATTTGTCTCCATAAAAAACTTTATCCATTGCACCTTTAACTAATGGCATGGCTATTTTTAACTTGATGCCGAATGTAAACTAGGTGAAAAATGCAGCACTGTATCTTTTCCTAGCAGTATTTGGAACTAGCAGAAACACAACAACAATTGTGTATATGAGAACACTGCCTTTAAACAGTTTCACAATATTCGAGTGTGCTGCCCTTGTAAGCATAAGAACAGCCCAGGTTGTTTTCAGAGAGAGAGAGAGGGCGCTCTGCTGCGCTACCTTCTCTAAATCAACCTTGGAGCAAGGTGACAACTCGAGGGTCTGTTTATTCCCCCGGGAGTTTGATGGGTGAGTTAACATTCGGCAACGCTGAATAATCAGACAGCGAAGCACAACATTCGCCTACACTTGGTCTTTTGCATGCCACGGCATGGGACACACGCTAAACGGCTAATTATTATGCTCATTATTCTTCTAATTATGTACATAATGATGCCACATAATGATCAGGGGGCTGTTCTGTCTCCGTAGACATGCTGCCTTAATTATCTTCCAGTGAAACGTAACAAGGAACAGGGGGATCGATAATCATGGTGATTATTGATTATGCTATATTATTGATCATTCTGCATTTTGTTGGATTTATACCTGTGCTTTGAAAGAATGTCATCACTGCCCCCCTGCCCCCCCCCCCCCCCCCCCCATGGCCATGTCCATGACCATGAACACACAATAGACTCGCGGCATACAATGAGTTATGAGTTGTCATAAAGGCTTTATTGCGTGCCCTCACCACACACTTTCAGTCATTTATGGTAGTCCAGTCAATCAAATCCAACTGTATTAATCACACAGTTAGAAACGCTACTGAGAGCTCCATAAATACTTTTAACCTGTTGTACCATAATGGATAGTGCAATTATGAGTAGCTGTGATAGCTGTTACTTGAAACGTTATAGTAGATTAGTATTCTTAATAATGCCTGTGACTGTTGTTTGTTTATCGTGTGTGTGTGTTATTATAATGCACATCTTAATTAGCTTTTTCATTTGGGATTCAATCTCTTGAGTTTCCTTGAAAAACTGTGTGTGTGCCTCTGCGTGTGTGTGTGTCTGATCTGATGTCAGTAAGTTTTTTTTACCAGCCAAAAGTGTGTGTGTGTGTGTGTGTGTGTGTGTGTGCGCGCTCGCGCATAAAGTCTAAGAAGGGCAGTGTGCCTGGAGAGCTGCTTGGGTTTCAGGCCTTTTGGAAAATGCTATTTCAGCCACGCAGAGCATGCCAAGCTCAGGGCTCCCAGTGCCGGGTCACTTTACATCCTCCCACTGATTGATGGCTACGTACGTCAGAGGTAGGGTTGCTCGCCGGGATCCCCAGGAAATCTTCAGTCCCTTTAGTACCGGGAATTGGCAATGGGTCCCGTTTTTATTTTTTTGGAGGGGGTATTTGTTAACTTTTTATAACTATGTTGCATTAATAGTAGCCTAAACTGATATATATTGTGCAAATATTATTATTTTCTTGTTTAGATAGGTAGGCATATGAACTACCTGTAGAAGGTCTAAAAAAAAATCACTTGCGCGGATGTAATGAATGTAACGAAATTATTATTATTTTTTCTTCATTAAACTGTTGGTCTGTTTATTATTTTGACCAAGGATATTTGGGTGGGTAGGGGAGGGTGGGGAGGGTTAGTGTAACATTAGGTTAGGTACATTGTGTTTGAAATTATTCCTAAAATTGCTGCACTGATCTGTTGGTCTGTGTAGCTAAAATAAACAGGATTTTGCTGCTTAAACGTATGTATATGTCTATTCATTGATTCACTCGTACACCAAAAGCCATTTGAATTGAATTGCGATTAATTTCGATTAATTCATTACAAAGCCTCTAATTAATCAGATACATTTTTTTAATCGAGTCCCACCACAAATTTATTTATATAGGCCTGGGATTCAATTTTTATTAAAAGGCACTTCCGGTTTCTACGGGAATCCCGGGATTTCCCGGGAAGGGGCTCTATAATCCTGGGATTTAAAAAAAAAGGGTCAGATTCGGGAATTTTGAGCAACCCTAGTCAGGATGATTGGATTATTCCACTTATTCTGATGCCGATTCCACTGCTGAAAGCCTCCAGATAAATGACATTCATCTTTTCAGAATCTAGGGGCCAAAAAACACAAAACATGCACAATGCACGAGAGGTGAAGTGTGCTAAGCGGTGGGAACGCCAGCCATTCAGATCTTTTGTTCTCGGATTCCCGCTTCAAAACGGCAAAGAGCGATTTCACCGCCATCCATGTATGCACAGAATAGTTCTGTCACACTTCAGCGGGCGGCGGGGAACCCAGAGAAAAGCAATATGAGACCTGGTGTGTGGTGGAATGTTGTTTTGACCTTGTGCATTTGACCCCTCACCCATCCACGCATACACAGACACAGGCTTCCAAGCATATCGTTCTGAATGACAGTTTTTAAACATGGCGCATAATGAAAATATACAAAAATATCAGCATTACAAGCCAGCATCGCCTGAATTGCAGTACCATTCAAGTGGTCTTCTGTATTGATCTCAAAGCTGTCATTCAGAAAGATATGCTTGGAAGCCTGTGTCTGTGTATGCGTGGATAGGTGAGGGGTCAAATGCACAAGGTCAAAACAACATTCCACCACACACCAGGTCTCATATTGCTTTTCTCTGGGTTCCCCGCCGCCCGCTGAAGTGTGACAGAACTATTCTGTGCATACATGGATGGCGGTGAAATCGCTCTTTGCCGTTTTGAAGCGGGAATCCGAGAACAAAAGATCTGAATGGCTGGCGTTCCCACCGCTTAGCACACTTCACCTCTCGTGCATTGTGCATGTTTTGTGTTTTTTGGCCCCTAGATTCTGAAAAGATGAATGTCATTTATCTGGAGGCTTTCAGCAGTGGAATCGGCATCAGAATAAGTGGAATAATCCAATTCTGATGCCGATTCCACTGCTGAAAGCCTCCAGATAAATGACATTCATCTTTTCAGAATCTAGGGGCCAAAAAACACAAAACATGCACAATGCACGAGAGGTGAAGTGTGCTAAGCGGTGGAACGCCAGCCATTCAGATCTTTGTTCTCGGGATTTCCCCGCTTCAAAAACGGCCAAGCAGCGATTTGTCACCCGCCATCCATGTCATGCAACAGAATAGTTTGTCCACACTCAGGGAGGCGCGGGGGAACCCAGAGAAAAGCAATATGAGACCTGGTGTGTGGTGGAATGTTGTTTTGACCTTGTGGCATTGACCCCTCACCTATCCACGCATACACAGACACAGGCTTCCAAGCATATCTTTCTGAATGACAGCTTTGAGATCAATACAGAAGACCACTTGAATGGTACTGCAATTCAGGCGATGCTGGCTTGTAATGCTGATATTTTTGTATATTTTCTTTATGCGCCATGTTTAAAGAACCATACACTACACTGTCGCAGTTAGCTTTAGCTTGGCCCTACTACGTGCTGTTCACCGCCATTTATGGGATTATGAAGTGTCCCCTAAATGCTATAATCTCTAGAATGGTGTGGGCATTGATTCATCTATACCATAGTTTGGGGTATAGCATTCATCTCCCTTGCTCTCTCTCTGTCTGTCTCTCTCTTTGTCTCTCTCTCTCTCTTTGTGTCCATCTGTCTCTCTGTCTCTCTCCCTCTTTCTCTTTCTATCTCCATTTCTATCTCTCTATCTCTCCCTCTATCTCTTCCTCCATCTCTCTCTCTCCCTCTCTCTGCATCAAGTTCCAGATATTCCAGGATCTTGGATCATGAGAAGAACCTTCTTGAGTTCTGCTCTTCTTCCTTCACGGAAGGGACTCGGGCATCGCTTCTCGGAGTTGAAATCCTGCCGACGCTGCGGTGGTTCTGTCTGCAGCGTCAGGTCAGGACACCCCCGCCGCAGTCCACTGCACTCTGGGGGGCTTGGCACCGGCCGGTGGACCTGCACCAGATTCCACAGCTCGATGCAAAAAGCGTCCTGAAAAGTGTCCAACTCAAGTGGTGACGCTGGCGTATTTCCACTCAGGATTGTGTCTCCACCAAAGCAAACTATACTATACATACATAGATATATATTTATTTATTCATATTTATATATTTATTTATATTTAATTCTTTTTTGACATTTTATTGGCTTTGACCCAAGTAGTTGCTTGTTACAATTGTGTTCGGAGCAGCAAACATATCCAGCTAAATCAGTGGATGCATTTCATCTAACTGCCTATGGTGCTAATGTGCTCTATTTCATATCTAACTATAGTTGATTTAACATGAATTCCCCTCCCCCACCACCAGCAACACACACACACACACACACACACACACACACACACACACACACACACACACACACACACACACACACACACACACCCCAACGTGGGGTGAGTGGAACTGAGAAGACGCGAGGGTAAGGCGATACAGGGCCCATGCGTGATTTCCATACCAAGATGATGTTCTGTTAAGCCTGGGAGATGACAGGTATGTCCTCTCCTTTCTCCTGTCTTCTGCACTTCCTCAGCCTGGGCAGCCCCCCCCCCCCCCCCCCCCCCCATCTAAAGAGCACTAGGCGTAGACACAAAGCAGGGGTCAAGGTCACAGTGTAGGCCAACACAGTCCATGCATGAGCCTCCACCGTGGCCCCTCTAGGATTGAGTCATTTCTACGAAAAGCCATAACGGTGTCGAGTGTGTGTGTGTGTGTGTGTGTGTGTCCTGTCTTGTCCTGCGCAACCTTAAGGATGATGAATCAAAGGAAAGGAAAACCCCCAAGTCTATCTTTATCTTTAACACAACTCGGTGAGTACAAAAAGTCAAGGCAAGAAGCGCTGATCAAAGCACAGGCAGCGCAATCTTATCCGCCGTCAAATCTACGGGGACCAGGGAAGAGTGAGATGAATTGGTTAGAGATAACTTTGACAGTTGCACTTGAGTTGCTCTTCTAATCTCATAATCGTCGTGCTCCTGATGCACGGCTGCTCAGCTGACGACTGACTGAGCGCGTCCGATCATAACGATGTAGTCTTTATTCATGTTGCACCTTTAAGAACAAAGTTTATAAAGTGATTTATCGTGCACAATGGAAAAATTATGACTTCAAATGAAAGTAGTCGATCAATGGAAGCAGGGACACGTACACCTGGACAGAGATGGAACAATCAATAATAAAGTATATATTGTACTCATTTATTGTACAATAAAAAAAACAAAGGAAATATATATATATATATATATAATTTCTCTACCATAAGCCGTCTCCAAATTAGTTTCCGAGAATTTGGCAGTCCATCCAACCGGCCTCACAACCGCAGACCACGTGTCACCACGTCAGCCCAGGACCTCCACATCCGGCATCTTCACCTGCAAGATCGTCTTAGACCAGCCACCCGGACAGCTGATGCAACAATTGGTTTGCATAACCAAAGAATTTCTGCACAAACTGTCAGAAACCGTCTCAGGGAAGCTCATCTGCATGCTCGTCGTCCTCACCGGGGTCTTGACCTGACTGCAGTTCGTCGTCGTAACCGACTTGAGTGGACAAATGCTCACCTTCGATGGTGTCTGGCACTTTGGAGAAGTGTTCTCTTCACGGATGAATCCCTGTTTTCACACTGTACCGGGCAGATGGCAGACAGTGTGTATGGCGTCATGTGGGTGAGCGGTTTGCTGATGTCAACGTTGTGACTAGAGTGGCCCATGGTGGCGGTGGGGTTATGGTATGGGCAGGTATATGCTACGGACAACGAACACAGGTGCATTTTATTGATGGCATTGTGAATGCACAGAGATACCGTGAGATCCTGAGGCCCATTGTTGTGCCATTCATCCACCACCATCACCTCATGTTGCAGCATGATAATGCACGGCCCCATGTTGCAAGGATGTGAACACAATTCCTGGAAGCTGAAAACATCCCAGTTCTTGCGTGGCCTCCATACTCCCCGGACATGTCACCCATTGAGCATGTTTGGGATGCTCTGGATCGGCGTATACGACAGCGTGTTCCAGTTCCTGCCAATATCCAGCAACTTCGCACAGCCATTGAAGAGGAGTGGACCAACATTCCACAATCAACAACCTGATCAACTCCATGCGAAGGAGATGTGTTGCACTGCGTGAGGCAAATGGTGGTCACACCAGATGCTGACTGGTTTTCTGACCCCCCTGCATATCTGTGAAATCCATACTTCAGTGCCTATAAATGTCTCTTTTCAAGATAAAACTGCACAAAACTGAGTGGCCTTTTATTGTGACCAGCCTAAGGCACACCTGTGCAATAATCATGCTGTCTAATCAGCATCTTGATACACCTGTCACCTGTCAGGTGGATGGATTCACAAACTTATATTAAACCAGTTTGTGAACAAAATTTGAGAGAAATAGACCTTTTGTGTACATAGAAAAAGTCTTAGATCTTTGCGTTCAACTTATGAAAAATTGGAGCTAAAACAAGTGTTGCGTTTATATTTTTGTTCAGTATATATATATATATATATATATATGTGTATATACAGTATATATATGTGTCTACAAGAGTGGGTTTTAAGAGCTGATCTAAGTTTTTTAATTGTGCTAGCCTCATCTCCTTTAGCTACCTGTACCTTGTTGCAATTGAAACGTCTCATTTTAGTTTTTGGTCTTTTGACATTTTAAAATGTTGATTTAGCTCCATCACACTGCAGCCAAATACATTTGTATCAAAGCCTCAGTGACCTGCAATCATATCGGATGACAATCCATTAGGGAACGAACTGAGAGTGTGGTATGAATAGCAGAGGGTTGTGTTGCATATGAACAGCATTCGTACGCACGCACACACAATACTTTGAAGAGGCTGAATTAAAATGCTGAAATAATCTTCACTGATCAGATCAACCATTGGCAACGGATACAATGCATACAAAAGAGTTTGGAAGAACTCTAGTGGCTACCGATTGGCTAAAGATGTCACACGCATGCCTGGTGGCACCTGTGGATTGGATGGAGTCAAGGGTTACCTGGTGTTTAAAAATATCTGTGTATTGTCAGGTATATCGAGTTCTGTTTATTGTTCGGACTATGGTGGTCAACATGAACTACTGTCTGCTCCAACAAGCACTTGAGGTCAATGCATTGGAACACTGGTGTTCAGTGTGTGTGTGTGTGTGTGTGTGTGTGTGTGTGTGTGTGTGTGTGTGTGTGTGTGTGTGTGTCAATCACGGCCAATTAACGTCAGACCTCCATAGAGATATTAACACACTATAAGGCATGTGTTGTTCTATTTGTGTCAATTCATTTGTGTCCATGTATGTGTCAGTGTTATAATGTGACACACTTGACGCCTTCCTGTGGCAAGGCCAGAGAGACAACAGCAACAGTGAGTTTCAATTTCAAAGGAGGCTACAGCAAAAAAAATAAATAAAAGTACGCAAGCGAAATGAGATTCTATACAAAGCCCAAACATATGAGGTATGTATTTATGTATGTACTGTATGTGCGGATCCATTCTATTCCTTCCGTTCTATGCATTCCACCACAGCGGGGGCCCTACAAGCTGCAGATCAGCTACAACACGGCAGACCCCGCCCCCCCCCCCACCCCACCCCCGACCCCACCCCCCGCCCCCCCTTCCTCCCAGCCCCCTGCTAGGAGGTGGTGCAGTAGCTAATTGACCCGCACAGTAAGCAGAACTGTACTGTGTTGTCAGTGTTGTCGGTGATAAGGGCTGACACATGGGTATTTTCCAGTTCTACCAAAGCCAATCGACTTCAAAGGGGGTTATTTGTATGTGCGATGTGCGCGCAGGGTGAGTGCGCGTGTGTGTGTGTGTGTGTGTGTGTGAGTGTGTGTGTGTGCGTGTGTGTGTGTGGAGAGAGGGGCGGGGTGGTCGTGGATGTCTTTTGCACTCTATATTTATGCCCATTTAAATTTCCCCAAACTATTTATGTCACACTGGTGGTGGCGGTGGTGGTGGGCAGGGTGCGTGGGGGAGGGGGTGAGGAGACGGGGGGAGGGGGGGGGGGGGGGGGGGGGTTGGGGTGCTGCAATCCTAGAAGCCTGGAATCCCTTCAAAGACAAATGAACAGCCATGGGAGGCATGCGTCCGCGTCCGCCCTCCCCCCCACTGGATTTACCTCTTTTACTCTCCCTCTTTCATTCTCTCTCTCTCTCCCCACTATCTACTTTCTCTCACAAACGTAACCTTGCCCTCTCCTTTTCATTCCTTCTTGGTGGATGATCTTTCCTACGCGACTCCTCCAGCCCCACCCCCCTGCGTGCACACACACACACACAGGCACACACACAGGCACAGGCACAGACACACAGGCACACACAACACACACACACACATACTGTCTTGAGTTTGATGTTTCTCACAGCAGTTGCCAGTGGGAAATAGCACCCTACACACTTCCACTTGACAGTGAAGATTTATACACTTGATGCACCCGCAAGCATGCATGCACAAGGAGACACACATGCACACGCATCCATGCACGCACACATACACACAGCCATGCATACACAGACTTATTCACATGCATACACATATGCGCACACACACACCACACACACACCACACACACGTATGCACACACAACCATGCACACACATACACATATGCACACAGCCATGCGTGTACATGTACACACACACATATACGCATATGCATGCACACACCTATACACATGCATACACACACAGACACCTACACACATGCATGCACACATAGGCACACAAACACATGCCCACACAGACGCACGCATATGCATGCATGCGCACACGCACACGCATGTCCACATGCATGCACACACATGCGCACATATCCACACACACACTCGCAACAAAACTATGCGCACCAAACTTATCGTAGGAAGTGAGGAAGCAAGCACACTACAACCCAACTCGAGTGTGAATGCAATACTTTATTTGCTCAGAGCAAATACCAAATATCAATACAAAACACACGCCAAGGGGAAAAGGGAACGAAGAGCGGTGCCCAAGTAAAGAAATCATAAACCAAAAGTGATCTCCTAAACTAGTGCAGTAGTAATCTATACTATCAAGGCTAAGCAGAATCTAAGCTACACTAGACTAATAAATACAGAGGGTGGCACCCACTCCTAACCTGGTGAATAGTAACAGAGGTAAGGCTACGTGATGAAAATGTAAACCCATGGGTCTCTTACCTATTCACCTTACCCCTATGGCGTACAAATAATGTAGACTAACAGAATGAGTATCAAAAAGCTTAAGAGCGAAACTGGGGGTTAAACAAATAGTGACGATGATCTTTACAAAAGAAATCGCAATGCAGACAAAACAACTGCTGCAACCAATGCAACAGCGAACCGAGCCAACAGGAGAACACACAAAACGGGTCCACCCCCCGAAGGGAAGACAGGCGGGGCATTTAAAGGAACGGACCGCCCTCTGATTGGACAGGAACAGATGAGTGGTGGGGGAGTGACGGGGACGAATGGCCAATTAACGTCAGACCTCCATAGAGATATTAACACACTATAAGGCATGTGTTGTTCTATTTGTGTCAATTCATTTGTGTCCATGTATGTGTCAGTGTTATAATGTGACACACTTGACGCCTTCCTGTGGCAAGGCCAGAGAGACAACAGCAACAGTGAGTTTCAATTTCAAAGGAGGCTACAGCAAAAAAAATAAATAAAAGTACGCAAGCGAAATGAGATTCTATACAAAGCCCAAACATATGAGGTATGTATTTATGTATGTACTGTATGTGTGGATCCATTCTATTCCTTCCGTTCTATGCATTCCACCACAACGGGGGCCCTACAAGCTGCAGATCAGCTACAACACGGCAGACCCCGGCCCCCCCAGCCCCCCCGGCCTCCCCCTCCTCCCAGCCCCCTGCTAGGAGGTGGTGCAGTAGCTAATTGACCCGCACAGTAAGCAGAACTGTACTGTGTTGTCAGTGTTGTCGGTGATAAGGGCTGACACATGGGTATTTTCCAGTTCTACCAAAGCCAATCCGACTTCAAAGGGGGTTATTTGTATGTGCGATGTGCGCGCAGGGTGAGTGCGCATGTGTGTGTGTGTGTGTGTGTGTGTGTGTGTGTGCGTGTGTGTGTGTGGAGAGAGGGGCGGGGTGGTCGTGGATGTCTTTTGCACTCTATATTTATGGCCATTTAAATTTCCCCAAACTATTTATGTCACACTGGTGGTGGCGGTGGTGGTGGGCAGGGTGCGCGGGGGGAGGGGGTGAGGAGACGGGGGGGGGGGTTGGGGTGCTGCAATCCTAGAAGCCTGGAATCCCTTCAAAGACAAATGAACAGCCATGGGAGGCATGCGTCCGCGTCCGCCCTCCCCCCCCCACTGGATTTACCTCTTTTACTCTCCCTCTTTCATTCTCTCTCTCTCTCCCCACTATCTACTTTCTCTCACAAACGTAACCTTGCCCTCTCCTTTTCATTCCTTCTTGGTGGATGATCTTTCCTACGCGACTCCTCCAGCCCCACCCCCCTGCGTGCACACACACACACAGGCACACACACACAGGCACACACACACAGGCACACACACACACACATACTGTCTTGAGTTTGATGTTTCTCACAGCAGGTTGCCAGTGGGAAATAGCACTGTACACACTTCCACTTGACAGTGAAGATTTATACACTTGATGCACCCGCAAGCATGCATGCACAAGGAGACACACATGCACACGCATCCATGCACGCACACATACACACACACATGCATACACATGCGCACACACACACACACATACACACACACAACCATGCACACACATACACATATGCACACAGCCATGCGTGTACATGTACACACACACATATACGCATATGCATGCACACACCTATACATATGCATACACACACAGACACCTACACACATGCATGCACACAGACGCACGCATATGCATGCATGCGCACACGCACACGCATGTCCACATGCATGCACACACATGCGCACATATCCACACACACACTCGCAACAAAACTATGCGCACCAAACTTATCGTAGGAAGTGAGGAAGCAAGCACGCTACAACCCAACTGAAGTGTAAATGCAATACTTTATTTTCTCAGGGGAAATACCAAGTATCAATACAAAACACACGATGAGCGGTGCCCAAGTAAAAGGAATCATAAACCAAAAGTGATCTCCTAAACTAGTGCAATAGTAATCTATACTATCAAGGCTAAGCAGAATCTAAGCTACACTAGACTAATAAATACAGAGGGTGGCACCCACTCCTAACCTGGTGAATAGTAACAGAGGTAAGGCTACGTGATGAAAATGTAAACCCATGGGTCTCTTACCTATTCACCTTACCCCTATGGCGTACAAATAATAGTAGACTAACAGAATGAGTATCAAAAAGCTTAAGAGCGAAACTGGGGGTTAAACAAATAGTGACGATGATCTTTACAAAAGAAATCGCGATGCAGACAAAACACGAGGCAAACAATGCAACAGCGAACCGAGCCAACAGGAAACACACAAAACGGGTCCGCCCCTGAAGGGAAGACAGGCGGGGCTTTTAAAGGAACGGACCGCCCTCTGATTGGACAGGAACAGATGAGTGGTAGGGGAGTGACGGGGACGAATGGCCAATCGCTGACGGACACCTGAATGCAGAATGATAGGAGAGGGGAGAAACAGAAGGAAACACAAAACACAACAAGGACACGATCATGCAGGAGCGGGGAACGTCACACACACACACACACACACACACACACACACACACACACACACACACATACACATGCATGCACACACAGACACACAAACACATGCATGCACACATATGCACGTGCACACACACACACACACACACACACACACACACACACACACACACACACACACACACACACACACACACACACACACACACACGCACACAAGGCTAACAGTTCCTCATCTCCTCCTCCTCTCCCAGCCACATGTTGCATCACTGTTTGACATTTGGGCGTCCGTCCAAGAGGACAGGCGAGAGAGGGAGAGAGGCGCTTTTAAAGCCCAGCCAGGTGCATCAGCACTACTCACTAGTAGCTCTCTCTGCAACTCTCTCTCTCTCTCTCACACTCTCTCTCTCTCTCCCCCTCTCTTTTAACGTGCTAAATTCAGCCGATCACTCACCGAGAGAGGAGAGAGGAGAAAGGAGGCGATCAATTTGACAGCCACAAGACAAGCACCGGGGCGAAGTAAGCGAAGAGATCGATAGCGCAGCAGTCATGTTCCGTTACGGCCGCAGTAACTTCACGTGGAACGGGACACTGCGTGAGCTGGAGGCCGGGAGCCAAGCATCCTGCGGAGGTCGGTACAGTTTGTTAATGTGTGCGTGTGCGTGTGTGTGGGAGATAGTGTGTGTGTGTGTGTGTGTGTGTGTGTGAGAGATAGTGTACAGCCTAGCAGCCCATACTTGCTCGACACTTTTAAAAGTTGTCTTTTGAAAATAAGAAAATAAGCACTTCTCTCTTGCAGTAAGCATATTGTACACTTCGAACCCTAAATCATCACCAGCACTCGACAGTGCGGGTAGTGGCAGGGGAAAAGGGATCATAACGTGGCAAGGTGGCAGGCGCCTTAACCTTTACATCAGACCCCACATCCGCTTTGGCATCACGCACCACCACCACCTCACGTTCGTCCGCTACCATGAACCCAGGTGAAGGAGGGGGAGGGAGCTGATCTGCAGCCGCAGACTCACCCGCACAAAGCACTTTCCTTTCCACCAGCATGTCCACAATTAGTTCCTTCAGTTTGGCCTTTACTAAAGACCTCTGAACCGTGAAACTGAAGTGATCCACTATGGCATGTAAGTCGCTCTTCCTACATAGGTTAATGTGCTCAATAGACGGATCCAACAGAAACACATTCAAATCAAAAGACGCCATAGCTGGCCCGCCTACCACTAGTAAGGACCAAGCCAACTAGAACTACAAAAGATGTAGCCTACTACACAACACCAACACCCCACTACAATAAGTCCGATGCACAGGCCCACAAATATCCCGGACGAGCCCCCACTGTTATGTTACGGCTCTTAGATGTATATAGCTCGTCTACGTCTAGGGGGGTGTAGAGGAGTCGCAACAAAACTATGCGCACCAAAATTACTGTAGGAAGTGAGGAAGCAAGCATGCTACAACCCAAATTCAGCATAAATACAATACTTTATTTGTTCAGGGCAAATACCAAGGATCAATAACAAACACACGCCAAGGGGAAAGGGAACAATGAGCGGTGCAGAAGTAAAGAAATCATGAACCAAAAGTGATCTCCTAAACTAGTGCAATAGTAATCTATACTATCAAGGCAAAGCTAAATCTAAGCTACACTAGACTAATAAATACAGAGGGTGGCACCCACTCCTAACCTGGTGAATAGTAACAGAGGTAAGGCTACGTGATGAAAATGTAAACCCATGGGTCTCTTGCCTATTCACCTTGCCCCTATGGCGTACAAATAACAGACAAACTAACAGAATAATGAGGAACAAAAAGAATAAGAGCGAAACTGGGGGTTAAACAAATCGTAACTGTGATCTTTACAAAAGATCTCGCAGCGACGCCGACAACATGCACAAACACCGCAACCGCGAATCGCGCAGACACTCAAAAAGGGGTCCGCCCGCGAAGGGCGGCAGGCGGGGCTTTTAAAGGAACGGACCGCCCTCTGATTGGACAGGAACAGATGAGTGGTAGGGGAGTGACGGGGACGAATGACCAATCGCTGACGGACACCTGAATGCAGAATGATAGGAGAGGGGAGAAACAGAAGGAAAAACGAAACAAACAAGGACACGGTCATGCAGGAGGAGGGACGTAACACGCTGCATTCCTAATGTTAAGGTATAATGGTTCATTTTCATTGTCCAATGAGATACAGTGCTGTCCATATTGAATTAGCAGTATTGTGCATATGTCCTGTCTGGTGTGCGTGATATAAGCGATAGAAAGACAAGAAGCCTGCGGCCACCAAACCAATGTGGCTTGGGCCTATTAAACATTTGTGCCCTGGGGTCTGTGACTTGGCGATCCGGGCCTGGCACTAGGGGTAACAAACCCACCAATATATGGTAACTTATGGCTTAAATATTCCATATTTATATCTCATCATATCATTCAGTATCCCAGTGACCCCTAATCTAATGTGCACAACACCTCAACGGCGTTCTTTATCGTCAAATCTCGTCGACTCATCCTCTGTCCCCGCTTCCGTATTGTATGACACCGTATGACACCCATTGCACTCTGAACCATCCCTGGAAGGAGGGATCCCTCACTCTGAGGTTCCTCCTCCAGATTTCTTCCTTGTTAATTAAGGGAGTCGTTTCTTGTCCTTAGGGGGGCTAGGGCTAGGGGGGTGTCATAAATCACGTTTGGCCCATAATAATCTGGCCTGTAAAGCCCTTTGAGACTGTCTTGTGATTCAGGGCTATACAAATAAAATTTAATTGAAAATTGAATTGAATTATGACGTATATACGGCCTCTCAAAACACTATCTCAGGCCTGAACTCGGGCCTGAAAGCCCACGTCACATGATTTCTATCTCTGTTAAGTGTAAAGTAATCCTCTGTGTGACAATTTCACATGAATAGTTATCCACAAAGCAACATCAACAACAACAACAACAACAACGCATGCATCTTCTTCCAGCCTGAGCTCCCCCGGGGACGTTGGAGAGAGGACGTAGTTAGTATTTAGTATTAGTATTAGTGTTCGTATTAGTATTAGTATTGGTCTTCTGTCAAATGCAGCACATTGGAGGATGAATACGACCACCAGGTACAATGTGAAGTTATGATCTCTCATCTTATCAAAGTTAGATAAAGTTAAATGATAAGTGATGATGTCCATCACATGGTAAATAAAAAAAGGTTTCTTCATTCATGAAGAAAAACTATGTATATATATATACACACTGTATATACTGTATATAAATACATATTTAAATTAATACATGTATTTTCTATATATTGAATTGTACATCAACGCGTCAACGCGTTATTTACGCGTTAACCACTAATTCTTTTGACGCCATTAACGCAATTACGTAGTTTGACCTTTTGATTCGTTTATCACCGAAGTACTTCAAGCAAGAGGACGTGTTGTTGTTTAGGACATTGGTGGACATCACAGATGTTGCGCCAAGGATGCGCAATGACACTACGGTGAGGCGCGCGACGGGCTCCGAGGGAGGGGCGGGTTAATTCGCGGTTCTGATGGGGGCGGAGGGTCCGTTAATTCGGAGCACCCCCGGAATTAACTAGATAAAACTATGAAAATGTTATTGCTCTGGCAGTGGCTACAAATATTTTTGGTTTTATATTGGATTTTGTTATTGTAATAAAAAATAAATTTGGATGCTGCTTATATTTTCCATTCATATGGCTACAACACAATACACTGCTTTTCACTTGGAAAAATCATTCAAGTTTGAGCCAATAAAAAACTTGGGATTAATCGCGATTAACTACACAAAAATCATGCGATTAATCGCGATTAATAATTTTAATCATTTGACAGCCCTAGTATTTATATATATATATATAGCTGAGGAGGTAAGAGCGGTCGTTTGGAAACCGGAAAGTTGCCGGTTCGATCCCCGGGCTCCACCTCCTAAGCGTCGAGGTGTCCCTGAGCAAGACACCACCTAACCCTAACTGCTCCTGACGTGTTGGTTGTTACCTTACATGGTTGACACCGCCGTCGGTGTATGAATGGGTGAATGTGAGGCAATACTGTAAAGCGCTTTGGATAAAAAACACCATATAAATGCAGTCCATTTACCATTTAACATATACTGCACATAGGTGGAGGCTCATTTAGACTATGATGATGATATACTATGATACTAGACTATGATAGGATAGATATTCAGTGGAAGTGGAACTACTACTACTGTACTCTTGTGTCTCCGTCAGGCCAAACGTTTACTCTGTCGGGAACATGACCCAATCCGTCAGCTTCAGCACGGCGACTGCTGAATCCTTCGGGGATGTGACCTACTATGACGAGTATGACGACTACAACGACTCCCTGGGCGAAATCAACCGCCACCTCTGCCACTACGGCCGGCCCGGCGCCTCCTTCCTACCGGCCGTCTACTCCCTCCTCTTCCTCGTGGGCCTCCCGGGCAACGTGCTGGTGGTGTGGGTGATGGCGGCGGGCGCGCGCCTCCGCAGCATGACCGACGTCTGCCTGCTCAACCTGGCGGTGGCCGACCTGCTCCTGCTCAGCGCGCTGCCCTTCCTCGCCCACCAGGCGCGCCACCAGTGGAGCTTCGGAGAAGGCGCATGCAAGGCGGTGCTGGCCACCTACCACGTGGGCTTCTACGCCAGCATCTTCTTCCTCGTGCTCATGAGCGTCGACCGGTACCTGGCCATCGTGCACGCCGTTTTCGCGCTCAGGGCCCGCACGCGGTCCTTCGGCGTGCTGGCGGCCGCAGTGACGTGGGCCGCCGGCATCCTGGCGGCGTTCCCCGAGGCGGGCTTCCTGCAGGCGCAGACGTACAACGGCACGGTGTTCTGCGCCCCTCTGTACGATGACGAGCACGACCCCGCCGGACACGGCGGCCGGCACTGGTGGACGGTCTTCGGCCTCCTCAAGATGAACGTCCTGGGCCTGGTGGTCCCGCTGGTCATCATGTCGTTCTGCTACGGCCGCATCGTGCACACGCTGCTGTCCAGACTGTCGTCCAAGATGCCGGCCGTGCGGCTGATCGCGGCGGTGGTGGCCGTGTTCTTCTGCTGCTGGCTGCCCTATAACGTCACATGCCTCTTCCGGGCCCTGGAGATGATGGACCTGTACAAGTCGTGCGAGAGCAGCGACCGCATCCGCCGGGCGGGGCAGGTGACCGAGGTGATCGCGTACGGCCACAGCTGCCTTAACCCCGTGCTGTACGTGTTTGTCGGGGAGCGGTTCCGGAGGCAGCTGCTCCGGCTGGTGGGCGGGCTCTGCCCCGCGGTGCGGCGATGGATCCCGGGAGCCCGGGAACGCCGCCAGAGCTCCGCCTACTCACAGAGCACCAGCATTCACGAGCGCTCCACCGCCGTGTGAACGTGTGTGTGTGTGTGTGTGTGTGTGTGTGTGCGTGTGTGAGTAGCCTAATACCAGGCCCCTTATAGTCTTTGCCCACATTGTCTGATGACGGAAGACAATGAGCCAATGAGTCTTGTTGGGGCGATGTACTGTATGTACTGTACTGTTATTAAAGGGGACATTATGCCACCAGGTGTGAGTGTGATTAGCCATTGCAAGCCGTTTCACAATTGACCATGTGACTACCGTCTAGTGACATCACAAGTGTATGATTACTAGATCAGTGTTCCAGCCTACCCAGCGGACTGTACCGACAGGTAAACCAGGTGATCTAGTCAGCATACATCTACACAGACAGACAGACAGACAGACGCACACATGCGCACACACACACGCCTTCTTGCGTGTGTGTGTGTGTGTGTGTGTGGGGATGGCTGGTCCCATGCAGCACAGGTGTGCAGCCTCACCCAGAGCCCAGACTCTAATCAGCCCGACTCTTTGATCAGGTGAGGCTGCTTAAACCATCCACCAACCACACACACACACACACACACTCCACAACAATCCTCTGCCATCCTACTGTCCATTGCTTCTCTGTGAGGGTTCCTTGCCTTTGGTAAAGTCTACCTGAGGACATCAGGGTTGCAGTGTCATGTTCTTGTTTGAAGACTTTTATCGTGAAATGTCCCAATCATTGTGCTATTCGCATTTGCTTTCCTTGTTTACACCGTTTCACTGTGTTTTATTGTTTACTTGCTTACTTTTTTTCTTGTTTTAATCATCCAGTTGTTGTATCTAACTTGATCCTGATTTTGTACATTTTACGCCAATGTTATTCTGGTCCGAAGTGTTATCCTGTTTTGATGTAAAGCACTTTCTTTCTTGCACTGAAAAGTGGCATGCAAATACAATTTGAATTTTTGTCTTCTGCGAGTAGATCAGTGTTTTAACTGGAGCATGTCTATACCGCCGCGCCTCCTCATTGGTCGCACCCCGTAGCTTGTAGCTTTGTAATTGGTTGTCTGGAACTGGCTCTCAATGCGAGGCGGGGGGACGCTGACTTCGCCTTGTGTTGGAACAACACAAGATATGTACAACATATGTACACGGTATATTCCCATCGGGTTACCCAGGGGCCCATGCCACTTTGGGGCCGGCCCAAGCAGCATTATTATTATTATGATGATTTGTAAAAAAATATTTAATAAATACTTTTTGTAAACCAAACCAAAATTATGTGATTGGTAATATACAGTAGCAGGCCATTTTGCCCCATACGCTGTGTTACGGCTCTTAGATGTATATAGCTCGTCTACGTCTAGGGGGGTGTAGAGGAGTCGCAACAAAACTATGCGCACCAAACTTACTGTAGGAAGTGAGGAAGCAAGCGCTCTACAACCCAAATTCAGCGTAAATACAATACTTTATTTGCTCAGGGCAAATACTAAGGATCAATAACAAACACACGCCAAGGGGAAAGGGAACAATGAGCGGTGCCCAAGTAAAGAAATCATGAACCAAAAGTGGTCTCCTAAACTAGTGCAATAGTAATCTATACTATCAAGGCAAAGCTAAATCTAAGCTACACTAGACTAATAAATACAGAGGGTGGCACCCACTCCTAACCTGGTGAATAGTAACAGAGGTAACGTGATGAAAATGTAAACCCATGGGTCTCTTGCCTATTCACCTTGCCCCTATGGCGTACAAATAATATAGACAAACTAACAGAATAATGAGGAACAAAAAGAATAAGAGCGAAACTGGGGGTTAAACAAATCGTAACTGTGATCTTTACAAAAGATCTCGCGATGCCGACAACATGCACAAACACTGGAACCGCGAACTGAGCAGACAGGAAACAGCCAAAAACGGGTCCGCCCCTGAAGGAAGACAGGCAGGGCTTTTAAGGAACGGACCGCCCTCTGATTGGACAGGAACAGATGAGTGGTAGGGGAGTGACGGGGACCTGAATGCAGAATGATAGGAGAGGGGAGAAACAGAAGGAAAAACAAAACACACAAGCCTCTATCGGCTTGTGACACGAGGCTAATAACTGCACGGGTGACCTACACACGGGAAAGGGCATCCGCACAGACATTCTCTGAGACTTTCTTGTGCCGGATCTCTAAATTATAACTGCACAACCAGCGCCCAACGCATAAGCCGTTGGTTCTGATTGTACATCCGGTTGAGAAATACTAAGGGATTGTGATCAGTATACACGATGATGGGAATAGCACTAGAGCCTACATAAACCTCAAAGAACTGCAGGGCAAATAATAAAGCTAAGGTTTCTTGCTCAATTGTGGAGTAACGAGTCTGGCACTTATTAAACTTCCACGAGAAGTGACACACAGGATGGTCCAGACCATTCCAATCCTCCTGGATCAGAACAGCTCCAGCACCTACACCGCTTGCGTCCACCTCCATCTTAAATGGTTTCCCAAAGTCTGGAGCCGCAAGAACAGGTGTGCTACAGAGCAAAGCTTTCGCACAATCAAAAGCATGTTGGCAGTCCTTAGACCACGCAAACGAAACATGGGGACTCAGCAGACTAGTTAGTGGGGCAACAACAGAGGAAAAATTCCGACAAAACCCACGATAATAACC
The DNA here is from genome assembly GCA_002895965.2 of Coryphaenoides rupestris. Lineage (NCBI taxonomy): Eukaryota > Metazoa > Chordata > Actinopteri > Gadiformes > Macrouridae > Coryphaenoides > Coryphaenoides rupestris. Next base: position 262,393 of record PIJE02000324.1, read on the forward strand.
AGCCATACCTAAGAAGCGGTGCAGCTCGCGCCGGGTGGCGGGAACTGGGAAAGCAGTGATTGCAGCCGCTTTAGCTTCCACAGGACGCACTTCACCTCCCCCAACCTGTTTACCAAGATAGGTAACAGTTGCCTTGCCGAACTCGCATTTAGCTAAATTCAGCGTTAGGGAAGCCTCCGCTAAGCGCTGAAACACGGTTCTCAATGTTGTCACATGGGCAGCCCAATCTGGGGAATACACCACTACATCATCCAGATAGGCAGTACAATGGGGAACATCAGCTAAAACAATGTTGACTAAGCGCTGGAATGCGGCAGGTGCATTGCGCATTCCAAACGCCATCACAGAATACTCCTGAAAGCTGTCAGGGGTAGCGAACGCCGAAAATGGCTGAGGCACGAGCAGTAAGAGGGACTTGCCAGTAGCCCTTTAATAAATCCAACTTGGTAACAAAACGGGCAGACCCTATGGTGTCTACACAATCGTCAAGACGTGGCAATGGATAGGAGTCTGCAACCGTAACATGGTTCACCTTTCAGTAGTCTGTACAAAAACGAAACGTGCCATCTGGTTTAGGAACCAAGAGGCAGGGGGAACTCCAAGGACTACAGCTGGAAGTTGCCAGATCATTATCAATTAAATAAGCAACCTCCTGCTTCATGACTGCCCTTTTCGTCGAGTTGACACGGTAGGGATGCTGCTTAATAGGAGGTGCAGAAACAGAAGAAACACAAAACACAACAAGAACGATAGGCAACGGTGAAAACAGAATACACACACACACACACACACACACACACACACACACACACACACACACACGCACACAAGGCTAACAGTTCCTCATCTCCTCCTCCTCTCCCAGCCACATGTTGCATCACTGTTTGACATTTGGGCGTCCGTCCAAGAGGACAGGCGAGAGAGGGGGAGAGGCGCTTTTAAAGCCCAGCCAGGTGCATCAGCACTACTCACTAGTAGCTCTCTCTGCAACTCTCTCTCTCTCTCTCACACTCTCTCTCTCTCTCCCCCTCTCTTTTAACGTGCTAAATTCAGCCGATCACTCACCGAGAGAGGAGAGAGGAGAAAGGAGGCGATCAATTTGACAGCCACAAGACAAGCACCGGGGCGAAGTAAGCGAAGAGATCGATAGCGCAGCAGTCATGTTCCGTTACGGCCGCAGTAACTTCACGTGGAACGGGACACTGCGTGAGCTGGAGGCCGGGAGCCAAGCATCCTGCGGAGGTCGGTACAGTTTGTTAATGTGTGCGTGTGCGTGTGTGTGGGAGATAGTGTGTGTGTGTGTGTGTGTGTGAGATAGTGTACAGCCTAGCAGCCCATACTTGCTCGACACTTTTAAAAGTTGTCTTTTGAAAATAAGAAAATAAGCACTTCTCTCTTGCAGTAAGCATATTGTACACTTCTACTGAAATGCGGCAAAGTGGTCCAAACGAAAAGTCATGAAAATCACAATTTCTTTTGAAGTGTTGGCATTTTTGCAAGGCACCTTGACCAGACTGAACTCTTGATCTATCTGCTCCTCCAAACGTCTCAAAGGTCTTGAACAAGGGGGCCAGACCACAAGTAGACACCTGAACCTTCGAGTTTAGAAGCCCCCGTTTTACGACCAAACTTTAGCATGCCACGTGTCTGCCTTAAAGCCACCAACCTCTGCGGTAAACACAAGCAGACAGCAACGGGTTGAAGGAAGGTTTTAGTTCCTGGAAAGTAGTTCTCGCGACACAAAGTTCAGGGTACGTTTGGTGGAAACGTGGCTGTAAGGGAAGAGAAATGGTGGCGGGGGGGTGCTGTTGAACCAAGCCTTTTAAAGTGCATGTTACTAATCACCCTCATTCCTTAACTGTCGAAAGGGGCCCAGGAGCCAAAGTGTGTGTGTGTGTGTGTGTGTGTGTGTGTGTGTGTGTGTGTATGTGTGTGTGTGCGCGCGCACGTGTGTGTGCGAGGAGGTGTCCACGAGACACCTTCTCGTGTTCTCCTCAGTGCCATGTATGCCAATGCCATATGTGTGTGTAGGTGTGTGTGCTCATGTGTGTGTGTGTGTGTCTGTGCATGTGAGTGTTGCTCAGCACATGCATGTCACGTGTGTGTACATCTCTAGGTGCTTGTGGGGTCCTAGATTGAAAGAGGGGTCCTAGATTGAAACATGCACTCAGGTTTTGAGCAAAGTGCAAACCTGCTTTCAACAATAACACCGCACACTTTAATGCACTGAATTTCCACACGCATCGCTTTTGCCATAAAGAGAGGAAGGCCGCAAAGAACATTTTTTTTTACATCCATCTAATATCATCTAATATCTATGCTGTTTTTGTTTCCCCTCCCCCCCCCTCTCCTCTGCGTGCCTTTTCAATAACACCATTTTTTTAAAACTCTGACAATTTTCTTCCCATTTACCCGAAAATCCCACCAGAGAGTACAGCAGCAGCCGCATGAATAATATATGTCGGGCGAGGAGGTACTCGTAGCAGTACTTCCACCTCCCCCTGTGTTCCCTCCATCTCTGCACGCCTTACATGATACAACAAATACAACTCGGTTCTGCGGTCCTGGGAGCCGTGAGCGAGGCACAGGCTGGCTGAGGCCAGAGCCTCCCGAACACCTTTGAGTTTCCCGCATGCCGATGATCAATGTTGCTGTAATCTATGTGCACACTGTTTCCTCTGCAACATAGTGAGGAATTACATCTGTCTGTCTGCTTGCCTGTCTGCCTTTCTCTCTGTCTGTCTGTGTATCATGAATCATACTTAATACACCAGTACACCGCAATAATGACAGGAACGGTTCCCAGAGTGGCCACATATATCACATGATGTGGGACGAATGGATCCGACGAGATGAGGAGGAACTGCGATTGAAGACATTAGGGACGTAATTGGCACAGAGCTGTTTATTGTCACGGCGACCGAATGTGCCACCAGCCCGAGTGTAGGGGGGTAGGGGGGTGGGGGGGTGTGGGTGGGAGAGAGAGGTGAGGCCAAGATGGAAGGTTTTCACTGCAAATGGACCCTTTGACTGTATCAGAATTTAAAATGGTTCGACCCCCCCGGCGGCTGTTAAAACTGCAACGCTGTTGACGGCGCATGCTGAACACACTGCGGCGTCGCTATGGTTACGGCACGTAGCAGTCGCACTGTAGAGTCAGGGTGAAGTATATGGCTTGGGAATGGTCTGTCTGTACACACACACACACACACAGGTGTGATGACTTGGTGAGTCAGACCCACACACACACACACTCAAACTATATTTACAATGAACACCAAACAGATTAGTCGGTTGTAAGATTTACAAAAGTCAAAATGTTAACACGCGTTTGTTGAACACATTTGCTCAACGCCCAATGTGTCCGGTATTTTGCAACTGGTCGTTTATAAATGCACGATTTTAAATGTGTTCATTACTATGAATGTATGTGTGGTTTTATTGGATATCTAACCTTACCAAGCCCATATAAAATGTGTTCATGTCTGATTGGTCATCCTTGTTCGGTGGGGGTTGGGGGCGGGCAGCGAGAGGGGGTCTATCCGTCTTTTACTGGACGCATTTCACACACATTATCGCTTACACACCTCGGGCCACCACGCGGCCCACCCACCGGCCACACACACACACCAACTGTTTCTTTGAGAATCGAGATAGCTTTGCTCTCGTATGACCGCCGGCTGTCCCTTCATTTAAAAAGAGCTTCAAGGGAGGAGATTCAAGAGTCACAGACCTTCACCGCCTGTATCACATGACGACAGAAAGTGTGTCTTCGGCGAGGGACTCAGCACAACATAAAAGAAAAACGTCCATTAAAAGTCAGGACACCGTACGGATGGCTCACTTCAATCTCAATATAGCAACTGCATTCCACCGGCCGGGAGGATCGTATAAATCACGGCCATCCTGAGAGTTTTGTGGGTCTCATCATGAACGATTGAAGAACATGATCGCCAAATTAAGTGCGACTATAAAAAAATAGCATCACAGTGTAAGCTCAATTCAATTCAAACTTTATTTCAGACTCACAAAGGGTCCATAGCATATACAAAGAAAGAAAACAAGACAACAAAATAAAGCCACAACAATACAGCATTACCTTTAAAAACAGTTAATATGGAGGCTATCCTGAACCTGGATGTGTACCGAGAGCAGCTGTTCCTAGGGCTGGTTAAAGCCTCTAGGATGCTCTTCTCTGACACATCCAAGCGACACACACTATTGTACATCAGATGTCTTGAGAGATCTATAGATCTATCTCTAGATATAGATCTAAATAGATATATAGATATACATCAGGATATAGGCCTACATATACATCTAGATCTATATCTATATGAACATAGATCTAGATCTAGATATACAGTATATTGATCATTTTCTACTTATTTTCTCATTATCTCATTTAGTTTACATTGTGAGTCACCAAAGTTTAATTCAAGACATTCCTTTCAACACATGGACCCCTGATATCTCTCTCTCTCTCTCTGTCTCTCTGTCTCTCTCTCTCACCGCTCGCTCTCTCGCCGCTCGTCGCTCACCGGAATTCCGGAGACACCTTCTAGGTTGGTTTACTCCGGGCGCACGGATCCTTGGCTGGATATAAAAGTGGCGGAGGAGACGGCGCATTACTTTCTCATCAGTTTTATGCCTGAGTATCCCCGGGATTTATGGGCAGATTCCGTTGCTTGTGGGGGGGCCACCCGGCGTCCCGTTTAGGTTGCAGGTCTGATTTATATCCACGGTGCAGCCGAGTCTGCTTTAGAGGCTGTGGAGGAGGCACCGGTGCCCCCCCCCCCCCCCCCCCCCACCCCGGAGCTGTCTCACTACCACAGACCGGCACAGGGGTGGGAAAAGGAAAAGGAAAAACCAAAAAAATAGGTCTCCACCTATCAATGTTCCACAGTGGTGTCATGCATCACCGGACCAGGATTATGACTCAGGAGAAGCAGGGTGGAAGGAGGGGGGGTGGGGGGTGAGGGGGGGCAATAAACAAATGGATGGCAGGTCTTTTCAAAAAGTTGTCAATGTCGCCGCAGAGAAGTACCGGCGATACAATAACTTGTATCTCACGCATCTCGCCATAAAACACTACGTTGATGCGGACGCAACAAAATGAAAAAAAAAAGAAAGACTGATCCGATATTAAGCAGAAGCAAGGCCCCTGGGAGCCAACGTGGTGCCACAGCGTGCAGGACTGGCTGGCATGCGCGTCCTAAATAAACACAAAGATACCGCAGGGTTTTCACGGGGAGTAGACCTGGGGATGGAGGGGATGGAGGGAGGGCGGGGACGGAGAGGGGCTTGTCTGTGTTTTTAGTGTCGAGGGTTTTCATGCATCCAAACCCTACATCCATGCCTGCCTGTCAGCAGGCGTCTGAAGAGAGACGCTGAACTGGACAGCTGAGGCAACACATAGGGGAAGACCCCACTTTGTGTGTGTGTGTGGTGTGTGTGTGTGTGTGTGTGTGTGTGTGTTCAGTCAGTCCCAGAGTGTATTCCCCCCTGTCCAGGACAGGTGTGTATTTGTGACGCTAGCCTGGGATTAGCGCCATATCCCCGATGGGACTGATATAGTGTGTGTGTGTGTGTGCGCAAGTGTGTGTGTGTGCGCACGTGTGTGTGTGTGTGTGTGTGTGTGTGTGTGTGTCTGTGACACAGGCTGTGTGCATGTGACCTTGTGAGGAAGAGCAGGGCAGAGCTTGTCTGTAAAGTTCACGGATGCTGGAAAGGTTAGCCGTGAGCTCATCGTCTGACAGCTAGGATTACGCGGCAGGCTAATCTACGTCTATCCTCCATCCTAATCCCACTGGGAGGGAGACAAGAGGACAAGGCCAGGGCAGGCCAGAGCAATAGAAGAGGGAAGAATGGATCAGTGGGAAAACCTCATGCCCCAGGACAGCTGTTTAGTTTGGGGAAACGTGTGCATGTGAATAGCATTCATGCGGTGTTGTGCGGTGATGGGATTGGCATTTAGCAGGGTCCAGATCTTTCCGGCACTGCTATTTTCTGAATGCATTTCTAAGCCAAGGAGATGGACAGACTCACAGACAGAAAGACAAGCTGTCCATATTTCTTTTGACCAACAAAGTGTTATTTTTTGCTGCAGCAAAAGAAAAATCTGAACTAGAAGTTCAGTGTCTCAAGTATAAAAGGTGCCCATCCATGATCCAAGGGAATTTGAGTCTGGTCCATCACCCCACCACCCCCCCCGCCCCTCCCCCAACCTACCCATTACTTTAGCTACAACTCACGCCACTAGAGGCTGCTAATGGGGAAACGTTACGTAGTGCAGGTTTAACTGGGTGAAGACTTGTGTTGTTGGAGTCTGGATCTCTGGATATGGATGTACTGTGTGTATGTGTGTGTGAATGCGTGCACGTGTGTGAGAGTTGTTGTTGTTGTTGTTTTGATCAACACAATGCCACTCGAGACCACCGCCACCACCACCACCACCACCACTGTCTTGGGCCTCAAATCAGAGACTCAGCAAAGCAGGGCGCCCTCTGCTGGTGGCTTCCAGACACTTCCCGCTTTTCCCCTCTTTTCCCTACAGAGATTTGGATGTGAAATTCAATTACAGAGCACAGTGCTTTTAATTATGACCCATTACTAGCTTAGGTCCATGGGGCTATTCAAAAGAGTATAGCAGAGACAGAGTCGAGGAGGGGGGGGGGGGGGGGGGGGGGGGGGGGGGGGGGGGGGGGGAGGAGCATGACTGGAGTGGATGGAGAAGGCGCTGGTATAATGATGCTGAGGAGAGGAGGCGTGAGATGGGGGATGTGTTATCTGCAGTGGGGCAGGCGGTAACCCTGTGGGGTTAACACGGTGTTCCCATCCCAGAGCTGAAGTGGGCCCCCCCGCGGTGCCCTCTCACCCCCACCTTGTTTGCTCATGGCTCCCCTGTGCAGCGCTGTCAGCCAGTGGATAAAAATACATGCTGCCATGCATGCAGATGGACTACGGATTATATGGCCATGCACACACGTACACACACACACACGCACACGCATGGGCACGCACATGCGGGCACGTGCACGCACACACACACGCACACACACACATACGCACACACACAAATGCTGTAGTTTCTATTCGCTTCCATTCGACTCTCTTATAGTTCATGTGTATACTTCTCCTGATTGAAAATCAAATAGTAAAAGTAATGAATTTCATTATAACCTGCTCTGTTTGGAGCGTTCTTTAATGCAGCCATGTTTTGGAGACGTTAGCCCAGGGATGTCAAACATGTGGCGCGGGGGCAAGACGCGGCCCGCGAGCTGATCCAATCCAGGCCTCTTCTTTTGCAGCGATTTCTTCACATTAACCATAATCACAAAAAAGATTGGTTGTAGCGCCGACAAATAACGAAGCTGCATGAGTTGTAAGAGTTTCATATGAGTTTTCGTGGTGTTTTTTCGAGTTCAGAGGCCCTGGAGACGACGCTAAGACTGTTTTTCACTCACCCTTTTCAGTCAACCCTTCTGATGTGTACCACCAGCGATATATTGCTCTCTCTCTTTCAACAAATGTACTTTTTTTTAATTGTACGTCGCTTTGGATAAAAGCATTGTCTAAATGCCCTAAATGTAAATGTGAAGGACCTCCAAGCTGTATACGCACAACAGAGAGTACATGTTCAATCATATCTAAAGTGTTTTGCGAGTCCGGCCCCCGCTAAGTAGAGTTTGGTCTGTTATGGCCCTCAAACCTCCAATGAGTTTGACACCCCAGCGTTAGCTAGACGTGTAAAAACAGCCGTCGCTCTCATACACTTTCGTACGTCAGCGGACTCTTTTGGCTAATCTCCGCGGGGGTCTTTAGACCGCAGTGGAAGCGCAGATGACGGAATGATCGGGCTGAAGGAACTCTTTTAGTTCTGGGTACTTTAGGCTAAATATAACTTCTTTCAGATATATAAGCTATATAAATGAGTCTATTTCACTTATTATAGATCTCACTGATACATTTCATTGTGTGTGTGTGTGTGTGTGTGTATGTGCGTGTGTGTGTGAAAAGTGAAAGTCAAAACTTTTCATCATTAGGGGTGATGACAGAAACAATCTCCATCCCAGTTCTAATGACGTCTTAATGAGAATGCCTGTGTGTGTGTGTACTGGGTGTAAATGGAGAAAGTATGTACTGTATACGTATCTGCAAGCACTCACTCAGTGTGTGTGTATGTGAGTGCTTGCAATCAGAGTTGTGTTTGGTTTCACGCCTGCAGTATTTCCGTGTATCTCTGTACGCTTGAATGTGTGTATATGTGTATATGTGTGTGTGTGTGTGTGTGTGTATGTGTCTGTGTGTGTATGTGTGTGTGTGTGTGTGTGTGTGTGTGTGTGTGTGTGTGTATGTTGTGTGTGTGTGTGTGTGTATATGAAAGAGACAGCTCAGGGCCAGATACCCACCGAGCGGAAATTCTAAACTCCTGGGAGCCATCAAGTTCATCTGAACCCCTCACCATAGTCTACCCCCTGTTCACCCCTCTCCACTCTCTCTTCCTCTCTCTCTTGCTCTCTGTCCTGTCCCCCTCAACACTTCCTG
>PIJE02000324.1:273439-285939 GCA_002895965.2 Coryphaenoides rupestris
TTGACTCCGTGGTGGTTTTCTCTGCTGCTGCTCCTCTTCCTCCTCCTCCTCTGCAATCTCCTCATTCCCCTCTTCCCTGTGCTCTGTCCGCCCGTGTGCCGGTTCGCGGGTGTCTGCCCTCCTGATTGGCTCCCCCCCCTGCGTAGGACGGGGTCGTCCCAACATGAGCGCGACGGCGGCGGCTAGCAGCTCCAGCGGCCTGGAGGTCCTGCTCTCCAGTCTGCAGGTAGGGACCTCTCCGCCTTGTGGAGGTGCAAGCACTTGTTGGCTTGCATGGTTGTTTCAGTTTACAGTGCCCGAGGGTGGGTGTGTGTGTGTGTGTGGTGTGTGTGTGTGTGTGTGTTTAAGAACAGATATAGCGCTGGAGGAGATCCTGTTCTGTGTCGGTTGTTTTTACACTTGAACTTATTATTATTATTATTATTATTATTATTATTATTTGGCATACCAGTCAACACAAGGAGGAATTGAATAAACACTTCATTCTAAGCAAACTGTGATTGTCATTGCATATACAAAAATGTGTATATATAAATATATGAGATATATAATATAACCTAATATATTGCACTTTTCTATGCATTTAGATTTTTCATCATGGATACTATTTAGTTCTTTTTTCTCACAGTGAATTGACATGAATGTCAGTTTGTTATAATTCATTGATTTCTTTTTCAAAATGTCTCTCAAAATCATTAGCACATTAGTGATGTTAGCACATTAGGCAGCCTTCACCTGTCCTCTGGACAGTTTGAGCTCCAATCGTGCTGTGAATGTTTTTGAAGGCGGAAACATCAATATTTGTGTATAGTTGTGCTTCCCCATAAAGTGTGCAGTGATATAAGAGAGCGCCTTCATTCAAACCACGGTGTTAAATGCTAAAAAGCGTGAAAGCGCAAGAACATTCACGATACCACCTGGCCACCATGGGGCTACGTGTCATATGGAAATCCGCTTTCCGAGTTATGCCAGAATATTGGCTTTGGTACGTATGCATTTCTGAGCAGTATAGTCTTTATTGCCTCCGTTCCGTGCATTGCTCTTAAGCCATCTGCGTTGCCATCTGTTTGTGTGCACTATGTGTGCGTCACATTCAATTACTCCACTGAATAAAGATATTCAGATTTGGATGGAGAGCAAATGAGCATTATCATCTATAATCTGTATAATCTGTCAGATATCTCTCCCCTGGGGTCTGATCCCTCGTCTGACCTTAAAGCGGCAGCAGCTGTTTGGGGGGCGTGAACGAAATTATTTTATTATTATTATATTCTTTTTTGTCGCGCTTCCGCTTTCTCTCCGTCTTTTTTCTTGCTTTCTGTCTCGCAATGGTAGTTATGTTCTTGTGCGGGCCTGTGAGCACAACCCTTGACGATCCTGTTCTCGTCAGTCGCTCTGACACTGCTCTGACAAGTCTTCAATATGGGCAGCACTGCGCCGCGGAGCTTTGGCCGTCTGCGTCACTCTGCGTGCCGTCAGAATTCGGTGTTATCCATTTTGGTATATCAAACTAATCTCTCGGTTCGCCCGATGTGGCCCCATCCCAGCCCAGTAACTCTATATCGTATCTGTGTCACTGTGGGCTGAGATCAACACACTCTCAGGGCGGTCATGGCAATATAATCCGGAGCTACGGTATGTGATGCGTTCAGCTCGTTGGCTCCAAGGGCAATTGCAGGAGGTCAGAGATCAGCATATAGCGTACACAGGCTTCATTAAGTCTTAAGCCTTTTATCTTTAATGTACTGTACAATAGACGGTATATTATGCTAAAGGTGGACAGGTTCGCTCGCGGCTCGAGGTTTTAGCCATGGATTAGTTCTTAATGCTCTCACAGACTGTATCTACGCACTTGCAACTGATCCTCTGCTGGCGCTGAACTTCAGATTCTGTAATGACGTAAATGAGAAGAAGAACTTGTGGGGTGGAGGCGGAGGGGGGTGAGGGGGACAGGACGTTTGGATCAGCTCCAGGATACAGAGCGCCGATACCTGCAAGCAAAAGATCACAATGTTGTGTGACTCCAGGCATGTGTAAGATAGACAACTGTGTAATTGTGTGTGTGTGAGTGTGTGTGTGTGTGTGTGTGTCGTGAATGCGGCTGTGCACTTGCACCTGCGAGAGAGACTGATAGATGTGTGGTCGACGTCAAGATCTTACGCAGCATCAGGAGCTGTAGACGCAGAGTTTCGCGCGGCGAGGGATGGAGTCGGGATATCGGTCGATCCTGCATCCTTAAAAACAACATCCTTCAGCCATACGACCACGACACCCTGGTCCTGACCAACACCTCACAGACACAAAGGGCTTTGGTTCAGACTCCTTGGAGTCTTTCTCATTGCAGTTTGCACCCTCCCCCCCCCCCCCCCCCCACACACACACACACATCGTGCAAAATGCATAAACCTACATTTCCTAAAGGTGCCATTTTATTTTAACAACCATTCCCCTGAATCTACCAAATTGCACTCAGTGTGTAGATCTTACCGATGGCGTCTTGGCGCTTCAAGCTTCAACCCGTTCTAAGCAGTCACTGAGTCAGCTCTTCCTGTGGCCACCGGTCAGAAACTCCAATTGTTATGCGATAGGTAAACATATATTTACAGGTAAACATATATTTACAGGCAAACATATATTCAAATGTAGTGAAAGCTGGAGTTCCATATGATAATACAAATAAACGCTGGTTCAAAACCAGGCTTCCACAGACAGAGGATAACATTTTGGAATATTGTTGGACTTTTTAATTGCCGTTTTAATTCTTTCTACTACATTTTGCTTTTGTTTGCGCCGGTGGCGCGGAGCAGCTGTGAGCACATATCCTGCTGTTGCTCTTCCCCCTCGCATCACGACCGCCATGACTGCCTGACTCCGGCCTGACATCACAGCACAGCTAATCTGCCATCGCTGCTGAGTGACAAAGTGATAACAGTTTAGTCCGGCGGAGCCCGCTGCCTCCGTCCAAACAGGTGCCACCGGCTGCCTGCATAAGCGAGTAAGTCCGGTCTTTACCAAGTGCCAAGCTTCCAGACAAACAACCCCCATGCAGCGACGAGACAACAGCAGAATTGGATTTTTCACGGGAGCATATAGTGCAAAGTCTAATCCGATTAAACTGATCCAATCTGATCTGATAAAGTCTGTGCACTGTCGACGTTCGAAATCTCATTCTCACAAAAACACAATTTCCTCCTCAAAAAAATGTAACACAGCAGCCCAACTGGCCAGAGATGGATATGGAGCAATGTTTAATGATTAATGACACATTTGGTGTTGGCTAGCATGGGTTTAGACAGTGCGTGTAGCTATGCATGTATTCTATATCCTCCCACAACCAGTGTGTGAACATCAGCGATTCTCCAATTGTATGCACCTCATTCATACAGACAGACAGACAGACAGACAGACAGACAACATGATGGAAATGTAAGTGGTTGTGAATGAAACAACTCAACCAAACAACTTCAATTGATGCCCACTTAGAGTAAATCATAGCGCAAATAGCTATCATTATCAGCGACGTGGAGACGTACATAGTAAACAAGGACAATGGGAAGTGGATAAGAGGAACAGGCTGGTCAAACAGCGGGGGGTAAGCCCCTCTCCATTTGTCTTGTAGAGCACAACCACGCATGCCCAAATATGGAGTTCCTCTTCCAAAGGATTTCCTCTATGGGGGGAAAATCAATGGTGCTTATTATACGGCCGTTTTTTGCGTGAGCAATTATTCATTGCAGGCGTTCCAATGTACTTGTTCTCTCTAATAGCAGTGATTTCCACAGATTTTCCCGTCTAAGCGTATGCATGCTCAAAACCCATATTCATTACCACAGAATCAACGTATAGTAGCAGATACTCCATAATAATCATGTGCAGGTCTAACTAGTGAGAGGCGTCAAAAGCAGACGAAGGAAAAACACGATTATAATATCATAATATACAAAACTCCCCCCAACTGCCACCAGAAGACGACGATTTGGATGAAAATTGTGATTGTTGAACGTATGGATCGCGGTTGTCAACTGAGGTCTCTTGTTAGAGAGACAGGGTGACCCCCACGCGCGTCAACTATGACCTCTTCATTTAAGTTACCCGGAGTAAATTCACATTGGCCATCAATCATGGGCGTTACACCAGGAGCGTTCAACATGGACGGCACCTCCAGATCCTTGAGAGATGCCGCATTTGTCAGAATTCCCCATCTACCTGCCACCCCACATGCTCAGATTACAACCATCAAACCATCCAAACCATCCACCCCCCCCCCGCCACACCCCCCCCCGTAATGCAATCAGGCCCCTGGATTACAACACATGCTCCACCCGCAGGCAATCAGTGCAGGGGAGATAAAATAGACCCACTTATCTCTAAGTTATCTGCGACAGCTGATGACCAGCTGGCGTGTTAGGAAGTCTGGTGGGACTGGGTTCGGGTTAGCCATGTCCATACATACTGTACATACACACAGTATATGCATCCATACAGCATACATGCAGTATACATATCCTGTGTGCCCTTTGAGAGCACTTTGAATCGCTGACCTGAATGGCGGCAGCTTAGCAGGTGTTGAAGTCGGTGGTTCGATCCCCCCCCGGCACTGACGGTGACCTGTACTTTGTCACCTGTAATTGTAATGCTTTGTTACTCCCTTTTCATGCCCGTATGACTCCCATTGCGCTCCGAAACGTCCCCCCGAAACTCTGCGTTCCTTCTCCAGATTTCTTCCTTGTTAATTAAGGGAGTCGTTTCTTGCCCTTCGGGGAGCTATAGGGCTGGGGGGGGGGGGGGGGGGTCATAATCACATGGCCCGTAATAATCATATGACCTGTAAAGCCTTTTGAGACTGGAACCGTGATTAAGGGCTATACAAATAAAATTGACTTAATTTCACTTCAAGTGGCCAAGCGGTCACACAGGAAACGTGACTGTTATTGTAGGAGGAAGTAAAAAGAGGCGGAGGCTTTTTTGGTGGAGCGCTGGCCTGGCTGGCGCTGGAGCCAGAGGAGCAGCGAGGTGCCAGAGAACTCAAGAGTTGTTGTTTTGTTTGCGGCGTTCCTCAGGGGAACGTACACAGAGGCAACGCTTTCCCATGCATATGCAATGCCTCGTGTGTTGCGCCTCACCGGGAAAAAACCCCAGCTGTCATCGCCAGTCAATACAGATGGTTTTTGTTGTTTACTATTCCGCATAAAGGCATCCGTTTGAAAAAGCGGCGTCGGCCATGTGTTCGCTTGACCTATTGTGTTATGACCTCGTGACCTCGACATTCTGTGTGACTCTGTGGTGACTTGTGGTGAAGTGGCTGATCATAGTAATGTGATGACAAGAACATTAGCTCAACAGAAAATATATTTTGTCATCATATATGAGCCATTCCAAACAGCATATACTGTCGTGCATATTTCCTTATTATTACGATGACACACCACTGTCATAGACATTTATATATATAAATTCATAAAACCAAACTTTTACATTCTAAGTGTGTCTTTAATTTTCGCTGGCATCTAGATCTCATTTCGGTGTAGTTTATATACAATCTCCTTACAGACCTTTCAAATATAGTGGTGTACAACAAGACACAAACCCCCCCAGTCCATTAGCCACAGTGGATCCCACCGTGGACACTAACGTCACGTTTTTTAGTGCTTAGCTTACCGTCGTCGTTATGCCAGTGTGCCTTATCCTTGTTCTAATAAGCCCAGCGGCACGGCGCGCTTCAAGTGCACTTTAGCTTAACCCGATACCATCTTCGGAGGGGTTTTTAAGCGCCGATGCACGCACTCCGAGCCGCACGCCGCCACAATAGGTGCTCGGGTATATGCACCGTCGACGCCGACCTTGCGAGCGGTGGACGGTGGCCAAACTACTATCTACCGACCAAACAAACAAACAGAAGAAAAGCCTGACGCCATGTTGGAAACAATAAGGCGCACTTAATCAAGTTATTCATTGCAACTTGGTTCAATCGTGTGTATCTGTGTGGTGTTATCCGTGTGCTCGCGTGGCTTAGGCGTGTTATGCCGCGTCATCGATATTTGCCGCGTATATTAGGCCTATAGCTCATATCTCGCGGGAGTGTTTTTTTTTTTTTATGATTATCTCTGTTTAAATTAATGTAGCAATCTCGTGTCGCAGTGTAATTCCCCTTTAAATATTTAATAAGAAACATGTATTTATAGCGGTTATAACGGCGCCCCTAGGGTTGCATCGTTGTGTACAGTGTGTACAGTGCGGTATTTAAATGCGCTTTTATATCCAGTATGCTGGCTGGAGGCTGATTATAATGCATCCACACAGCAACAAAGTTAACGCTAAGTCATGATGTTGAGCAGGCAGAATTAATGTTGACTGGAGTTTTCTTCTTTTTCCTTTCCTTCTTTCTATCTCTATACATTTTCTCTTTCTCTCTTTCTCTCTCTTTCTCTGTCTCTCTCTCTCTCTCTCTCTCTCTCTCTCTCTCTCTCTCTCTCTCTCTCTCTCTCTCTCTCTCTCTCCCTCCCTGCAGAATGTGGGGGACATTGAAAGCACCCTGAACATCCTTAATGTTCTGGATGAGCTGTTGTCTGCCGGTGAGCGGCCCCGCTGACAACTTAACTACCGGCGGCAATAGCCCGCATGCCAGCCATAACACTGGGAACACGTTGCCATGCCTGCCTGCCTGCCTCCCTCCCTCCCTCCCTCCCAGTGTGGTACCTCCCAGTGTGTCTCTCTCCTCTACTGGAACACCCTCTCTCTCTCTCTCTCTGCCCAGGTTCAGATCGCCGGATTCACTATATGATCAGCAAAGGGGGGAGCCAGGCCCTGCTGGCCGCCCTGGTGAAGACGGCCAGGTGTTTGAACCCCAACTACACCGTGCTGGTGCGTCTGCTGCACCTGCTGGCCAAGCTGGGCTGCAGAGGTAAGTGTGTGTGGGTGGGTGGGGGGGAGTGGACTGTGGTTCCTTGCTCGTGTCCCCCACCCCTCGACATCCAAACAAATCCGTCCAGTTCTGTTTTGGCTAAACTATGAAAGGGCCTTGTGTTGTGTTTACGTATGTGCGTCCACATCAACGTACTATAAGTGTGTCAGCTTGAGTTATGTGTGTGTGTGTGTGTGTGTGTGTGTGTGTGTGTTTATACCGTACGATATACTGATTCACGTTATTAGCAAGGGAAAGGTTTAGTTGCCTGCGCGAGTGTGTGTGTATTTCTAGATCGTAGAACGTATCGATATTGTGAAGGTTGATTAGTGTGTGTATGTATGTGTGTGTGTGTGTGTTTGTGTGTGTGCGTGTGTCCAGATCGCTGTGAAGTTGAGTGTGTGTGTCTGTGTGTATTCAGATCATTGTATCAATGTTGTGTATGTGTGTGTGTATGTGTATGTGTGCAGATGTGTGTGCAGATCGGTGTGAAGGTTTAATTGTGTTGTGTGTGTGTGTGTGTGTGTGTGTGTGTGTATGCAGATCGGCGTATCGGTCTGAAGGCAGAGGATGCTGATGCTGTGTTGCTGACCCTCAACG
This sequence comes from Coryphaenoides rupestris, assembly GCA_002895965.2. Taxonomy (NCBI): domain Eukaryota; kingdom Metazoa; phylum Chordata; class Actinopteri; order Gadiformes; family Macrouridae; genus Coryphaenoides; species Coryphaenoides rupestris. The sequence continues at coordinate 280,941 of PIJE02000324.1, forward strand.
TGCTGAAGCAGAACTCCACCCACGCCAGGATCTCTGCCGCATGCCTCATGGTGCTCCAAGTCTTCTGCTCCTCAGGTAACACACACACACACGCACACACACACACACGCACACACACACACACACACACACACACACACACACACACACACACACACACACACACACACACACACACATTGAATTTGAATAGAATTGGCATGTCAAATGTTGCAGTCTCTATTTTTGGCTAGCTCAGACAGCTAAGACATTGATGTCTCTGGCATTATTGTCTGTTCACTTTCTGTCTACAACTCCTTTTTGTTTGCCAACGACAGCAAAAGATTACTCAAGATGCACGCAAAAATAAAAAAACCCATCCTTGATGTCTTGGCTCTGTCAAAAAAGCCCATCTTCTAAAAATACTTCCTTTAAAACGCCGCAGTGACACGGAATGAAATCATGGTACAATCTATCAGGATAGGACGTATGGCATGTACATTGACGTGGATGGGACATATACTGTTCTATTATTGTACATATCCATTCATACTACTCTACTTTATTTTATATTTATGCTTATTGTCGTTTTTACACTACTTGCTTTTTTATGCTTTTTAACTCTTATTATTATTACTTATTATTATTACCTAACCAACAACCACAGCAAATTCCTCGTATGTGAAAACTACTGATTCTGATTCTGATTCTGATTCTGATTCTGATTCTGATTCTGATGTGAATGAAGGGAATCAACATTCATTCACGGAACAGAGACATTAATCCCGACCATAGTCCACTTCCTGCGCCTGGAGTGTCCAGATAATAGGCAGAATAATTAGGTTGGAATGAGCCTTATCCCTCCTCGTAATGATGTTTGCTCAGATGTGCGTTAAACCACGCTATGGCCTCCTTCCCGGATATTTGATATATACTTCAATTTTTTTCTCTTTTATTCGTGTGCACGCATGTATTAGTGATGAGAATGTGAAGGGGCTGATAATAGCTCCAGGTGTTCAGAGCGTTGCAGAAATTAAACCTTGAGAGGAGACGCCATTTCACTGCATCCATAAGCCATCGTCTCCTCCACCACCACCACCACCACCACCACCTCCACCATCACCACCACCACATCTTTAACAATATTACAAATTGTTGTAGCCTACGACTTATTTTTTTTTAACCTATAGTGTTCACTTCTTTCCACCAAAGAAACATCGACTTTACTGTTACCAAACTTCTGTCATCCAAACTGACAGACGGTGAACAGTTAATAATAATAATGAGCGGGGGTGTCGGTGTTTTGTCGAGCATGCAGGCTGTCAACATTGAAGTCTCAAGCTAAGGGCCTATTGGCTGGGAGTCCAACAAACAGTGTAGTCTGCTCCTCGCGGTGCCTCAGCTGGAATCAAACTCACAACTCATGGCTGAGGGCGCTGCTAATTCTCAACAGTACAGTAACCCCACCTCCCCACCTCCCTGCACCTCCCTCCACACCCCCCACTGATATACTGGCTGGGGTCCATGGCTCCGCCGTACTTAAATAAGTAACAGAGAAGCCCAGATTCCGGAGTGGCGTGGCGGGGTACTTTGGCCCCTGGGTAGTTACGTGGCTGCACTGTTTTTACGACGCCGTTAAAGCCTGTATGCGCCCGTTATAAATAGATGAGAGATCCTCTTCTTCTGCAAGTCCACGTTTACAGGACTTTACCACCACCGCCACCACCACCACCACCACCACCACCACCGCCATCTCTTCATCACCTCCCTCCTCTCTCCTCCTCTTCTCTCCTTCCCTCCCCCCCTCTCCCATGTCTATGCAGAACATCCGCCTCAATGGGAATAGTGACAACTATCAATAAACTGACGTGGAAGTAATGACTTTCCCGATAAAATGTTGAAGGGGTTGTCTTTTACTGCAATACTGTATGACTTGAAAGCTATCTGGAATACTATCTTTGACGGTTCGTACCAAGATGTATAATTCACAGATATTTGAATTATATATTGATCAAATTCAATCTGTTAACACTCACTAACACTGTCGTCATGTAGATCGTGAAACTAATGTTCGAATTATTACCCATGTGTCTTATTGTTCAATGGGGCTTACGCAGCGGCCTTATCGGGCCGTTTGGTTGAGTGGGTAAATCTTCCGGAATCATTGGGGAAACCGTGAAAACTCATTAATCTTCTCGAAGATTCTGGAAGATTTCCCCACCCGACTAACCAACGCGGCGGCCCTGAGGCGTCACATCAGTGAGGTCTATTGATGTGACGCCTCAGAGAATCAAGGTCACGCATAGCTTTTCATCTGTTGCGGAAGAGTGTATAAAACTCCTTGAAAAGTCATGTCAACTTGAAGAGCGTCCTTCCTTCCCTTTTTTCCTTTGGCTCTGTCCTCCTTCTGGGAGTTTCTCCGTGCCTATTTGAGGTTTATGGTAAGGACGTGTGTTCAATTCCCATTTAAATTGGGAGCCTCGGCTGCCCTTTGAGACTATAATCGTGATAAGAGATATATAAATATACTGTGAGGTGACTGGGTTCCATTTCCTTAGCCTCGCATGTATCCTTAACTGTTGCTAGGGGGGGTTCTCTGTATGAGCAGGTGTTCAGTTTCTCCAGACTATGATCTTGGTCGCCAGCCCCCCCCACGTACAGTATCTTACTGTTATGTTTTCAAACCCCACTGGAGATGGCGGATAAATTTATTTGCGTTATTAATATCTATACAGTGTTCCAATATGTACGTAGTATTCTAGAAGTGGTCTTTCAGTGGGAACGATATCTGTAACCACTTCGTCCGTGTTGATATTTAACCGACGTTTCTTCGCCTCCTAAAGGTTAATTTAGTTGGATGCGGTCGTATACATTAACTGCCGTGTTGAAAGTGCGTCACGGATGTTTAATCCCGTTGGTCGCCACGGCGACAGCGATATTACTAATACTGCTCTCCTATGAAAGAAGAACTTTACTGATATTGAGTATTACCATGGAAACTGAGCTAATGCAGAGTGTGTACGCCGCAAATGAACATTTCTGTGGCCTAGATAACATTTGCACAATTTTACATATACAACACACACGCACGCACACACACACACACACACACACACGCACGCACGCACACACACACGCACGCACGCACACACGGTGGAAAATTCATGAATGAACGTGACATTCATATGAATCCATTGATCTCAAAATATTGCGAGTGTTAGGCGAGAGAAATCTGTCGAAAATGTGTTTCCTTTCACTTTGACACATTTGATGAAAGTGTTCGGATGAACGTCCATCATTGACTGACTGTCCATCATTGACTGACTTGTGTTTGTTTGTCTGTTTGTTTGTTTGCTTCGTCGTGCGCCTGCAGTGACCGCGGCCAACCTGTTGGGGGAGCACCGCGGGCTGGACGCCGTCTACCGCCTCATCCCTCCGCGCTCCGGCAGACACCTCACCGCCATCAAGTATGTAGACGCTGTCTAGCTGTGCGCTAGGGGTCCACGCTCTGCCTCACAGGGCCCCTTGCCATCACGCTGTAATGTATGTAAGGTTTTAGTCAACAAGCCATTATAATGACGCTGAGTGTGTGTTTGTGTGGTGTGTGTGTGTGTGTGTGTGTGTGGAATGCGTGCGCGTGTATCCGCATAAACCTGTAACCGCCGTATTGCATCTTTCCACGCTGTAAATCCTCCGGCGGCTGGACGACCGAGTGTCAAGGGTGACGTCCGAAAGTTAACGTGCGTGAATAACATCCGCTATTAACCGACGAAGCGGCGATGGCGAGACCCATCACCCACCGGCTGCCTCGCGGTCGCCTCCGTGGTCTGAGACACTGTGTGTGTGTGTGTGTGTGTGTGTGTGTGTGTGTGTGTGTGTGTGTGCGTGTGTGTGTGTGTGTGTGTGTGTGTGTGTGTGCGTGTGCGAAGAGCCAAATTGGGTTTGACAAGGGTAACTGTGTTCTCTCAGTTGTCATTTCGATTTTATGCCAGAGTGTGGACCTATAACTGCAATTAACATCCCCGGTAATGCAGCAAAACAACAAGCAACAACAACAAACAAAGTCTCCAGATATGGTTAAACTCACAGTGACTGCTGCTGTACTTAATCACCGACCCTGGCGAGGGCTGATGCTGGCGGTGGTATATCATACCCCAATTTGTGTGTGTGTGTCTGTGTCACAGTCTTTGGTATTTGGCCTTCGAATCCACTGTCCTGCAGCGTCCTGATGCCAGGCATACCAAGCCCCGCCCCCCGCCCCCCGCCCCCCGCCCCCCGCCCCCCCCAACCCCATCCCCCCCACCCGTTCCGTGTCATTCTGCTCAACCTCTAGCAAACATAAACCCCGCATGGAACCGCAAATATTCCAAGGACCCGGTCGCGGTGGTGGTAATAGGAGGGGAATTAGCAGTAGAAACAATGCCAGACGTTTGAATGCTAGCGCCCACTGGGGGGCGAAACTGAGAAGGCGCCGACGTTTTTTTGGGAGGCTCACTCACTCCGACGAGTACAATTACCGAATGAACATTGGTCAGCAGCGGGTATATATATATACGGCGGATGGTGCGTTCATACTATTCCAGTCCGTCAGCGTCAATCGTTTTTCCGGACTTGGTGAACGTGCGAGGCACTGAAACGATTATTAATATCCTCTTAAAGGCTCGACTTGACATTCATGAGCCGGCGATACCAGGGCGACGACAACCGGAACGACCCCCTTTTCAAATAAATTGTAATAAAAATATGGAAACTCTGGACAGACTTTATTGACGCAATACACAGATGTCGGGATGAGGTCACCATGACCCCCCCCCCCCACAACACACTCTGGTTACGGACCCCAGTTCCCAGTTCACTCGCTACCCTTGTAAAGCTACTCTGGGCAGTGTTGGAGCGTGAAACTAAGCTAACATGTACTCTAGTGCTGCTGCTGTAAAACTACCCCGGGCGCTGCCATGGATTCTAAACTAAGGCGCACACACACACACACACACACACACACACACACACACACACACAC
>PIJE02000324.1:290939-293439 GCA_002895965.2 Coryphaenoides rupestris
CGCGGCCGGGGGGCTGTGGTGACGGGCTGAGCCGTGGACTCTTGGCGTCGGCACGCGGCCGGGGGCTGCGGTGACGGGCTGAGCCGTGGACTCGTGATGCCACGCGATGTGGCCCGAGACGCGCCAGGGAACAAAAATGCCGGGGGGCGGGTGCTGAGTCTCCCGGGGGGGTGGAAGCAGAGTTCAACTTAACTGCAACTAATTGGAGCTAATTGGAGTGCATGATGTCCTAGCTAAGTGTCGTGGTGTCCCTGAGCAAGACACCTAACCCTAGCTGCTCCTGATGTGTTGGTTGTTACCTTGCATGGTTGACACCGCCGTCGGTGTATGAATGGGTGAATGTGAGGCAATACTGTAAAGTGCTTTGGATAAAAGTGCGATATAAATGCAATCCATTTACATCCGGAGACAATTCTACTATTGTCCATCCAGCCATCCATCCTCATTCCATCACCTCCAGCCCCTGGCAGCACATCACCCCCTCTCATCTGTCTCCAATGGCTCCCGGTCAAGTCTCGTGGTCACTGGAAATGCACACGGACACATTTTATATAACGGGGCGGGGAAACCATGAGCTCTCCATTGAGCTCTCTATTGCCCCCCCCCCCCCCCCCACCCTCCAGTGTACCAGACGCCAGACACACGACGCACTCGGAAGGAGACGGAAGAGACTTAAGTGGGTTACGCCCATCAACACGCTGGAGGGATTATATCTCTCCCAGAGAGTTCCCCCTCCTCAGTCCCATCAGGAGTCACGGGATTGCAGTGTAACCCTGATTAAGAGTCCTCCTCCTTACTTACAAATCCACATCCCCCGACCCCGAGGAACCCACGGTCCTCACACACGTGGTCTCCTCACCACCCCCACTCGCCCCTGTTCCAAACTGCAGACTTTCAGTGTGGCGGCACCCGCCGTCTGGAACGCTCTCCCAAAAGCCACGGCCATGGTCACCTTCAAAAAGCAACTCAAAACTCATCTGGTCACTCAGGCCTACGACACCACCTAATCCACCCCCCACATACCACACACACACACACACACACACACACACACACACACACACACACACACACACACACACACACACACACACACACACACACACACACACACACACACACACACACACACACACACCTCACTTCCTTTAGTTGTGTCCCTGTACTGTCCCTCTTGTCCAACATGGAAAGCATCCTTAGTTATTATTATTATTATATTAACAATAATATAATATAATAATAATGTTAATTATTATTATTATATGTTGCGGAAACAAACATGTAATTTAGAGAATTCTTTGGAGAAGGAGAAGTCGAGGAGTCGGAAGTGGCAAATTGCAAAGACTTTTATTACAACTTGCTACAGTTATAACAAAAGGAGTCCGGTCGGCCGAACGTCCTCTGAATCCCAACTGAAGACACTGGGTACTTGCCGAAACCCGGGATCAAACCAGGGACCTTTAGATCTCCAGCCCACCGCTCTCTCCCTTGAGAGCTATCTGGCCACTCAGGTTGTTCAGATGCTCAGTTCTCTTCAGAGGTGTTGCCCCCCCCCTCGGCTTGGTCTTTTTACCTCCTCCCATATGTTAACACACGTGATTGTGACCCCCTGGCTCCTTCTGCTGGCGGCCCCTCAATTTGTTGATTGGCCGTCACGTCAGAATGTTATCTTACAAGTCATAAATGTAACCGGGGCTCATGATGATTCTTTCCACACTTAAGTTATTCATATAACGCATATTCTTACAAGACGGCGACTATGTTTTGTGATAAAGATTCTCCCATGTTATTCCTACTGCGTTAATCAGGGTTACACTGCAATCCCGTGACTCCTGATGGGACTGAGGAGGGGGAACTCTCTGGGAGAGATATAATCCCTCCGGCGTGTTGATGGGCGTAACCCACTTAAGTCTCTTCCGTCTCCTTCCGAGTGCGTCGTGTGTCTGGCGTCTGGTACACTGGAGGGTGGGGGGGGGGGGGGGGGGCAATAGAGAGCTCAATGGAGAGCTCATGGTTTCCCCGCCCCGTTATATAAAATGTGGTGTCTTGCTCAGGGACACCACGACACTTAGCTAGGACATCATGCACTCCAATTAGCTCCAATTAGTTGCAGTTAAGTTGAACTCTGCTTCCACCCCCCCGGGAGACTCAGCACCCGCCCCCCGCCATTTTTGTTCCCTGGCGCGTCTCGGGCCACATCGCGTGGCATCACGAGTCCACGGCTCAGCCCGTCACCACAGCCCCCCGGCCGCGTGCCAACGCCAAGAGGTTGAGCAAATGTGAACTCTATGCAAATTCTCAGCGATGTTCGATGAGCAATGGCCGGTCGGCGGAAATGATTCCCCCGTGGTTCTCCATGTCCAAATGAAGGAAGTTTGCCCCCGCTCCAAGTGACGCAGCGCATCGCGTCCTCGCCCCTTTTTTACGTGGGAGACGATGAATAAAACAATGATGAAACAATGGAATTCCGACTTGTCTGGATCATTCTGTGCTGCGGATC
>PIJE02000324.1:298439-324804 GCA_002895965.2 Coryphaenoides rupestris
GGCTACAAACTGTTCACACTGTTAGCCGTCAAATGTGTTGTGGTGTTTTTCCCGCTCGAGGGCCACATCTCTGGATGTGCACGGATGTTGTACAGGCGCACAGAATCTGGGAAACCTTTGAACGCCACCAAATGTGAGGCTCAAAAGTCGCTACTCGCCAATTCGAGCACATTGCTGCTTCACTTGCAGTTATCGACCTGCCAAAAGTAAAAGTTCACTCAATAAATATTGAAAACCATGAACTCGACTAGAAACAGTGAACTCCATTGACTTCCGTTGAAGCCAAGGTGTCGAAATCCAATATGGATTTCCATTCCAGACAGACAGCTAGGCTAAAAGGCATAGCACCAGGATAATGACCGTGTGTCCAACTCTCAGAGTGTAGTGCTTTCGTTTTCCATGCTATTACCTTGATATTTGAATACCTGCTGCAACCCTCTGCTGGCAGCCGTGTATCTGTACAGTAATTCAGATCGTTCAGTGTATCTGTCTAGGATTTCACTGACCTTTCAGTGCCTTTTGGCAATATGTTTATCGCCCCCTGCAGGTTGAAATCCCAGTGGGCTTCATAGCAGGAAGGAAATGTAAAACAAAAACACTGATTACTGGGGACATATTGCTGAAGCACAGTATATGACTATATTTTGGTACCGGCTACGATTGCCGTTTAGCATCGTAATTCCTCACTGGGACGAAAGAGAAATTCTAATCCAGCGGTCATCCCAAGAACTGATGTGGTGAAAGAGAGCATCTGCAGTATTTCACCCATATTTTCATGTATTTGTTGTCTTGGTCGCATAAGTCTGTCAGTTTCGCTGTAGCTTGGCCAAGAATCGGTCCACAGCGAGAATGTCAAAGGACGAGTACGGGGAAGAGAAAACTGGGCTAAGATAAGTTTTCTAATCCCAGTGACTGGGAGGACAGCAGGTGTAGAGAGGACCCCGTGTTCTGTTGAGCATACTGTGGAGAACACAGCTTATTGTTCCTGATCACCGAGCACAACGAGCAGGGAAAGAGCAAAGTCTCAGAGCCGCCGGGAGCGCTACAGTGAATGAGGGTTGTTTGAATTATCCCATCCTGTCATGTTGACAGGAAGCAGAATACACGGCGCCATGATGGGTTTCATGGTGGCCAGTTTTCTATTGGACGGTGGATGTCAGTGTGAGAGAAATATGAGGGTCCAACATGTGACAGCACCAGAGAGCATTGACCTGCACTTAACACAGAGAAGACCTCAGGGAGGCTAGCTAAGTATCAATGTGTCCCTGAGCAAGACGCCTAACTCCAACTGCTCCTGACATGTTGGGTGTTACCTTGTGTGGTTGGCACCGCTGTCGGTGTGTGAATGGGTGAATGTGAGGGCGATTTGGATAAAATGCGCGACCATTTACAGCACCTTTGTTCGACGAAAAGGCAATTCATGTCTTTCCCAAATGTACTGTAACAGATTACCCGAAAATATATACATATTTTCTTTTATCATTCTAAGCACAGCCTTTTACCATTCGATGTCGCCTAGAAATCAATGGAAGCTCATTCACTGTGTTGCCCCCTCCCCCCATCTGAAAATAGGCCAGGATTGAAGTATATTGAGTCATATTGGAATTAATGGGGGAAGCACATATTTAATTTCACTTAAGATAATTGCATTAAAGCCATGAAAGGAGCACCGTGTTTGAGTATTGGATGTTTGCTTGGAGCTCGTAACAGTCCCCGGTTGACACCAATGACATGTCATTAAATGTATGATCATCATTGTGATTGACATTGATTGGCAGATCTGTGAGATAAAGTATGAAAAGGAAGGCAGAGAGAGACATGGCGAGCACTTACACAAAATATGCAAAGAAATGTGAAAACTTTCGACAGGTAATTTACCTGAATCATATTTCCAACTCCAGATATGGACAGATGAGACCTCATCATTTTACTTTCTGGAAAACGTCGATAGATACTCATCAAGTGTATCTGGACAGATAAGATTAACCTGCACTGTGAACAGCCAACATCACATTCAATAACTTGAATCACTGTACCGCCACCGCCACACACACACACACACACACACACATTTGGTGAAGCGTTATCATTATGAATACGCCACACAACTGACATGTCTGTGTTTTATTGCTCCATTCAAGACTCAGACTCAATCGATGTTCACATGCGTGCACACACACACACACACACACACACACACACAGACACACACACAGACACACACACACACACACACACACACACACACACACACACACACACACACACACACACACACAGACACACACACACACAGACACACAAACTTCATTTTTCCTTATTAACATGCGTATGCACATGCATTAACACCAGCAGTTGGCTCTGCTCAGCGGATGCTTTGATCTGTGCGTGCGTGCGTGTGTGTGTGTGTGTGTGTGTGTGTGTGTGTGTGTGTGTGTGTGTGTGTGTGTGTGTGTGTGTGTGTGTGTGTGTGTTTACAGCCCCAACAGCTTTATTAATTATGCCTTCAGGCATTGCAAATCCTCATGAAAACATTCCTCATGGTGACACAGAATAACAGCATGGTGTTTTGAAATCCAGTCTCCTGTGGCATTTTGACTGTGATTTGCTGCCCATTTCACTTCATTATGCCAGCAAATTTCCACTCAGCATCAAAAACCAAAATTCATGGCGCTATATTGTCTTGCAAAATGCATGACACACACGCACACGCATGCACACGCATTCACACGCATGCACACACACGCACATACACGCGCGCACACGCACACACAATGATTGCCAATATAAAAAACAATTCCTGGATTATTATTTTCGTGAGCCAAAACATTGAGTTGGGATTAAAATGTTAGTGCCAGCACATGTGCCAAATACATGGGCCTCGCTGCTTAAAGGTGCAGTGCACGCATGTTTATGGAGATTTCCTTTTGCACTTCAGTACATTCCCGTTCAGAGTGAAACCTCGTTAAGACTCCCAAGATGGCTGCTGCGCACACAAACACAAACACTCAGCCTGGCAGGTGCTGTGTGTTCCTCACCAAAAGCCATCTAAACTTCTGTGACAGAGCTGGATGACAACACTACTGCCTGACGCTGCTTTATTTTTGTGATCATCGCTCTGTGAAAGAAATACCGAGCCACCGAGCCTATCTCTCCCCGGCCTACGAAGGGGGTCTACAATTTTTGCTCTCCAAGCTCCGTAACAACGGCCACGCCGAGGCCATTGTGCCAAGACTTGCGAGGAGATGATACCTTCTCACTTGTGTCTGGGACTTGTTCAACTTGCCCTCATATTATTACTACCTCACTGCCGATGTCGAACTTAACCCTGGCCCACAGCCGACAGGTATCCCTCACCCAAGCACCGCAAGACCATCTGTGGAGCTACCACTCAACGGCGCCCGGTGTGCCGCCCTTGGTACTAGTTGGCTCATCAGCCCCGTTTTACTCACCCTCAGTGTTCCTGAGGCTACCAGCACAGCAGCTGCCCCACCGTGGTTCATTCTCTGCAGCTGTGGTGCTATCGGCCCGGCCATGGAGGCATTTTCGAGCGTCCCTCCTTGGACCTGTCATGCTGTGGTTTGTTCCCGGTGGCAAAGATCGGGCCCAGGCCGCACCAATGTTCCTAAAGGCTACTATGCAGCTAGACCCGGTTTTTACTCAGTTCCGGGGGCAGTTTCGCGCAGATTAACCCGGAGCCAGGGCACCCAACCTGCAAGCAACCTGCCCAAGCAAGCTTAGAAATGCCAGAAACTCCCAGCGGTGTTTAACTCGCTACCTCCATCAACTTCAGACAAACGTCAAAATGCACATTCGATCATCACGTCTATCAAACGTTAAACCAGGCTAAAATAACCTGGGGACCTTGATGTAAAGCCAAAGGGTTATTTGGCGGACTCCTAATCATCTGGATTATGACTCCGCAACTCTGCAACTCCAACCTTGACTTTGTAGGTTTGACAGAAACTTGCTTAACTCTTTCCTCCTGAATAGTGTTTTCAGATGAATGGAGGCGTGGCAGTGGCTTTACTGGATGTCAAAAGCACTCGGCAGTGAAAGAAATGAAACCAAATTGAATGGCCAAGAGAATAACTTGAATGTGTTGCTGTGAACGTCTCACTTTCTACCGAAATGTCCTTTACTTTCATTTGTATGTATTGAAAACCCTCAGCAAAGTCTGGTGTTTATGACCAATCACTGTGAATTTAACAAATATGGAATTGTTGTGGCAATTTTAATAATAATTGGAATGAAAAGAAGGAAAGAATAAATCTGATATCACTGATCACTTCAATCTTACACAACTAACAGCCTACTAGAATAACTCATGGTTCAAAAACAAAAACTAACTGTTCACAAATCAAGCTGAAATAACCACTAAGACACATAACCTCTTTTCTATTATTACTTTTTTCTCTCAAGAATGCTCACAAATGCTGTATTCCAAATGAATTTAAAACTACATTCTTTTATGACACATTCCAAAAAGAGTCACCAGCAAAAAAAATAAAATCCTGATTGGGGTAAAGTCCTTTCAGGTGGGGACATAGAGAATGGCTGTGATTCATGTTTTGCACCAATTAATGAAATGATGCCATCAATCACTTGAAGGGCAGCCAAAATAACAGAAAGACTATCCTGGTTGATTTATGTATTTTTTGCTATGTATCTGAGTATCTGTATTTCTATATTGTTGCTTGGAATTTGTCTCTTTTTGTCACCTGCCGAGGGACCATTTTTTTCGGTCTCTGGCATGTTTACGCAATGTTCTTACTGACATTGATATGTTCTGTCTATCAAATAAAAACTAATAAAAACAATTAAAAATAGTCCATGTCGTTTCATTTTATTTTAGTTTTTCACGTTTTAAACTCCACAACACTCTTTAACAATAACATTTGTAACATTGTCTTTATTTCCCATCATTCATTAGTTGTAATAAGCATTTAAAAAAAATCTAATGACAATTCATAAATAGTTATAACTAGTTAATTATGTAAGTACGGCATGTTATTCTATACTTCGTTATCCAAGTTATTAACTTATTAACTATTATTACTGATTGTTAAAACTCATGTTGAGTTTTAAATAGTTTTCCTCAACTGTGGAAATGAACACATTGCCGAGCCCACTCAAGTGGTGGATATATACATGCTCGTAACCATCCATATAACAATATATACATAGAATCTATGCTCTTTTATTATCTTACCATAGCAGGGACATTGCCAGATCTGACAAGATCTGCATATGGGCCCCTGGACTTGTAGAGATAATGCATAGTTCCTTTGGCATGACCTCACGGCCCACATGCACCATGACCTATCCATCCTAAGCCTATGGGGCTCGTTAACATTACATGGAAGCTAAATGCGCTTCACACACAGTAGAAATTGTCAGGCCAATAAATATTTAAAAGGTCACATGAAAACAAAAGAAATAATGAGAATTGAAGAGAAGCACGAGGGGTGAGACGAGACGTGAGAGTTTTACATTTGGAGTTGGAAATATTTTGGAGTGTGTACTTTGTGTGTGTATCTGTGTAATTCAGATTAAATTATACTATGTTGAGAATGTTTTTTGATGATGATTGGAATGTGTCATTGTAAACTGATTCATACAGTGCTTTCATCCAAAGCGCTTTACAATATTGCCTCACATTTACCAACTCATACACACATCCATACACCGACGGCGGGGTCAACCATGCTAGGCAACAAGCCGGCAAACAAGCCAGCTCATCAGGAGAAGTTGGGGTTAGGTGGGTGTCTTGCTCAGGGACACCTCAGTACTTAGCGAGGCAGAGCGGGTGAACCAGCACACTTCCAGTTGCCAGACAACCCTTCTACCTCCTGAGCCACTGTCAGTATCAGTATCATAGATACTAAATGTGTGTGTGTGGGGTTGTGGTTACACACACAGGCATGCGTATGTGCTTCTGCAAATACATATTTCATTATTACACTCACCACCACTTTGTACATATATAAATGAATTGGCTCCTAAATTATTCTGGTTGAATTATAGTTTCTTTCATAGGAGATAAAGTATACTGCAGTGATGAAATACATCAACCTCTCATGTTAAAAATGTTGCATTAGTTGCTGGATCCTTCTTCTTGAGAGATCTCCTGAGTTACCCTGTGGCTGCAAAGGACATGCCTGTTTACAGCATATCAAATAAATCCTCTATAGAGTATTTATTTGGGGTCAGAGGGAGTAAGCGTCAATTTAAAAAGTTGAGCCAGAAGTGCCTCGATGCTCTCCACTGGCTCCTTACAGCAAACATCTTAATGAGCAACAAAAAACCAAACCAAAGCAGTCTGCTGAGAACGATTGCAAAAACTGCATGATACCACAAACTGTAAAACATGGACTTTTGCACCGGCAAAGGTTCCCGACTTGTTGTTCATCTACTGTCGTTAAAGTAGACCTTCGGCGCAATCTTCTTTCACAACGTGCCCGGGAAGCTAATTTGTTTTACCTTCGGCATCCCTCCCCCCCCCCCCACCACTCTCCTCAGAGGCCAACGTGCGATCGGCGGTGGCGAAGGGCTACGTCTCCGGCCTGCTGACGCTCTATGAGAGCTGGCACATCGGGGACGCGTCTCACCGGGCCGTGGGCGTCCGCCTGGCGCTGCTGCGGTGCCTCCACCAGCTCGCCCACAGCGCGGTGGGCAGGGAGGCCGTGGCGGCCCATGGAGGCCTCCGTCTCCTCTTCCACACCTGCCAGGTTGGCTGCCGCTCTCTCTCTCTCTCGACTGGCGCCGGCCCTCCGGTGGTCTTCCTGGTCCTGACGCTCGATATCTTGTGTGCTCCTTTCTTCCTCTGTTTTTTTTGGGGGGGGGTTTTTTACCCGTTGTCGCCAAGGACTGAAAAAGTCGAAGCCACATTTTTTGTGATGGAATCAAACATGGCACACGGTCGTTGCCAACTTTGAGTCAGATCGTCGGCAGCGGATAGCTAGAATGAGACTGCAAAACAATGGAGATATCTCCTAGGAGACAAAACCGGAGGAGAGACATCTACAACAAAATTTCATTTCAGCCAAAATAATGCCACACTTTCAATTTAAAAGTAGGCCTGCTGTGTCTTTTCGGCAATTTGCGGCAATATCATCAGTGTTTTCGTGTTGTATGCACACATTGGATAAATAAACACAAGTATTTTTTTAATGTTGTGCGCATATCTTATCTTTTCTTTAGCTTGTTCAAGCGGCAGCATCTTGCTAATGTTAGCATTGCCAAATTCTTTTATGGTGGTTTATTCACTGCCAACACGCTGCTGCAACACATATCCCACAGTTGCATGGATGTAAAAGAAAGAAGAAAGAAAATTAATATATTTCTGTGCTGTCCAGGCAACAAATGACAGAATGTTTCCTCTTATTTTTAGCTTCTCAACAGACACCAGAATCATATCGATGTTCCGCAGCCAAACGCCTCATAACAGAGAGCAGGATTCTTTTTGGTGTCCAGAGTAGTAGGAGCGTAGTTTGAAATCAAGCTGTTGAACTGTGGTCGACTTACACTTTGTCTTTGTGCTGTTTGTGTATGTGTGGTTCTCCAGGCCTGTCTGCTGTCTCAAGGCACGGAGTCTCTGGTGGAGCCCTCGGTGCAGCTGATGAGGAGATGCCACCCAAAGATTCGTCTTCCCCTGAGATCCGACCACTCGGCCTACTCCTTCCCCTTGCCTGGAAGAGAAGATGACCCCGCTCTCGCGTTGGGCAACACAGGTACTACACACTCACCTCGTTCCCAGGTGGAACACCCGCCCGGGATTGGGAGGAGGCGGGCGCTCCGAATGTGCGTTATTTGGGCGGGAAAGAGGGCGGTATTCCGCAGTGTCCGTTTCCGTCATGTGGATTTTATAACTGCCGTTCAACACCACCCACGGGGTGAAGTGAACCACCGACCACCCCTATGCCACGATTCATTAGCCTCTCTGGGCGGAGGTGGACACAGTAGCAGCCCTGCAGAGCACCTTGTTCCTCCGTGTGTGTGTGTGTGTGTTGTGTGTGTGTGTGTGTGTCACTCTGTGAATGGAATGAAATGCAAAGGTGTCCTGGATCAAAGCCAGTGTTCAGAGATGCAGGGCAGCGCTCTCTCTGCCGGTGTAGACAGATCAGATCAGATGAGGATCAAGGGGGCGTGGTGACCCAACATGGCGGTTCATGTCGGGTTCACGATGTCAGCCGTATGACGATACTCAACACAGAAGGTGGAAAGCTAATGATCTTGAATCAAAAAAGAATACTTCCAGTTGCGAGCATGTACAGTATATATATATATATCTATATATATATAGATATATATATAGATATATATATAGATATATATGTGTGGAGAGCAGAGTTGTCTGTTTAAAGTACACGTTCTGTGTCGATACACATGGATTCCTCAGGCTATTTTATTCACAGACCTTTCATGTGCTGGCTTTAAATAGGAGGAACAGTGGTGGTAGTGGTTGTATTGGGAACTGTCATATTATTATGAGTGTATTCCTGGCATAGCCTGTCCAACGTGAAATAGATCCTCACCAACACTCATCATAATAAAATAACCATTTGATTACCTTGAGCGGGCGCAGGGCCAGACATTTATGATATTGCTATTTTAATATGTAAACGTCGGTCTGGAGCAGCAAAACTATGCTTGGAGTATGACGTGAATGTAATCTCTGTCAAGATCCCCCACACACAGACGCTGTCTGTGACACCCTATGGAGTAATGGTACATAGGCTGCCGCCATACATACATACATACATACATACATACATACATACATACACACATACATACATACATACATACATACATACATACATACATACATACACACATACATACATACATACATACATACATACATACATACATACATACATACATACACACATACATACATACATACATACATACATACATACATACATACATACATACATACATACATACATACACACATACATACATACATACATACATACATACATACATACATACATACATACATACATACATACACACATACATACATACATACATACATACATACATACATACACACATACATACATACATACATACATACATACATACATACATACATACATACATACATACATACATACATACATACATACATACATACTGTACATACACACACACACACAACAACACAAACTCATACATACATACATACATACTGTACCAATACATACATACATACATACATACATACACAATACATACATACATAATTACATACATACAATCTATATCATACATACATACAGACTACAATACATACAATCATACATACATAATATCATAAATACAACATACATACATTACTGTACATACATTACCATAATACCACCACATACATACATACATACATTGCATACATACATACATACATAACATACATACTGTAACATACACACACACATACATACATACATACATACATACATACGATACGATACATACACACATACAATACATACATACATACATACCACACCATACATACATCACATATCATTAGCATACACTACATACGTACATACGGTACATGCATACAAACAACATACATACATACATACATACATACATACATACATACATACATACATACATACATACATACATACATACATACATACATACATACATACTGTACATACACACACACATACATACAGACAGACATACATACAAGACCAAAAAATAAAGTGAAGGCTAACATTAGTTTAACCCTTCATCCGTACTCCACCTGCACGCACACACATGGAGACACACACATACATGCACACACAGAGACACACACATACATGCACACACAGAGACACACACATACATGCACACACAGAGACACACACATACATACACACATGGCTCGTAACACCCGTGGTTTCTCTGTGTCTAGCGGAGAGCGGCGGAGAGGAGAGCGAGGATGAAGATACTGAAGATGAGAGCCAGGAGAGCGACAGCAAGGACTTTGTGAGTGTGGGCGGGGGCGTGGCCAAATGAGCATGTTTTGTTTCAGTTTATGCATTCAATTCGACCACCGTCAGGTTTGTAGTACGCGCGTCTGGACTGTGTGTGTGTGTGTGTGTGTGTGTGTGTGTGTGTGTGTGTGTGTGTGTGTGTGCGTGTGGTGTGTGTGTTCGGGTGAGTAGCGAGTGAGTGGATGAATACAATAAGAAAAGCGGCGAGTGAGAGTTGGATGAGTACCAAAGGGTCGTCACCGGATCGCTGAGAGACGAGCGGGAAAAACACCATCGATTAAAATAGATAGCGGGGGGGGGGGGGGGGGGAGGGGGAGAAAAGCCATGTTTGAAGGGAAGGAAGGTAGGAGAGACGGATGTCGTGGTGTAAAGATGGCGTCAAAAAAAGTCAAAACACAACAGATTGAGGACAGCAGATGGAAGCGCGAGAACGAGACGGCGACGGAGAGGCCCGGGGTGGATTATGGATGACGGATGGATGGAGGAGAGGGGAGGGGAAGGGAGGAGAGGAAGAGGGAGAGGGAAGGGGAGTCGGGGCTTCCAGGGCGAAGGCCGGGGTTGAGGGAAAACAGCGCTGACGCGAGGTGAGCCCAGGTTGTGTACGAAAGCGACAGCACCCGTTAGCGGCGTCGGGAATACCCCGGGTCGGAGGGGGTGGGGTAGTTAGCGGGCAATATAGGCGACACGTAGCGGTTTTTTTTCAACCGAATCCGGGTGCCGCACGAACGATGCGTCATTCCCGCCTATAGGTGTGTGCGGGTCGGTCTAACACACCCGCCCACACACACACAAACACACACACACATGTCTTTCCCCGCCATAAATCTTCAATGAGGCGGTAGGGATATAATGAGCCAGAGGTAACAGGAAGGAAGGAGAGAAAGGTGGATGTGGGGGGTGGGGGGGGGGGGGGGGGGGGTCTGTAAAGATGGAGAGAAGGAGAGGAAGAGAGAAAAGATTCAAAGTAGGTAAGTGACAGTAAGTATGAGGTTTGGGCGAGGTCAACCCAGACAGAACTGGGATCTGAGAGATGGTTTATGAAGAGGAGAGGATGGGCCTGGTGTGTGGGGGGGGGGGGGGGGGTAGGATTGGAGGGGATAAGGATACGGACGGGGAACTTAGGAGGGGAAATGTAGGGGGGGGGGGGCGGGGGGTGGGAGGGAAGGGGCAGGGTTTGCAGGAGCTATGTTGGAGAGGAGGTGTGTGTGGTGTGTGTGTGTGTGTGTGTGTGCGTGTGTGTGTGTGTGTGTGTTTGTGTGCGCCCGTGCCCGTGCGTATATGCACACATATGTGCATGTGTAAACAAGGTACAGACGCACACATTGCTGGTATCAGATATTGGTTTATAGATATTCATATACCAGGAAAAACAACATTCTATAATTCAACTCGTCTAAAGTCTATAATTGCCGATGTCCTCGGCAGGTAGACTCCTACCTTTAGTGACGGTCTTCAATTGTTGTCCAAAAGCACCTAACGTCATACTTCAAGTGCCCCGCACAAACATTTATGACCATTTGAATAATTTCCACTTTGTGTGTGTGTGTGTGTTCCAGGACGATGACCTAGAGACAGACCTGAACAAACTGCGGAGTCGCCCTGACCCGGACCGTCCTGCACATCTGCTGGCCCAGTACAGTCAATTCTGCCCGGAGCTCACACACGACTTCCAGGTGTGTGTTTGGTTGCTCTGTACGTCGCTGTATGTGCAGCATTACTGCGCTGACCTCCTGTTGGGAAACACATCACCCAACATGTGCAGTAACGTGCGGTGGGACCAGTTTAATATGTGAACTATGTCGCCGTTCAGTCTCATTGATCAACAGGGGCTAAGCAGGTTTCTGTTGCAACAGAAGACAAATCATATCACCCCACACCCCCTCACACACACACACAACACGCACACACACACACACACACACACACACACACACACACACACACACACACACACACACACACACACACACACAACACACACACACACACACACACACCACATACCATTGACACCCACAAACACACAAGTGAAGTCTTGGCATGTGTTATAAAAGACCTTAAAAGGATATACCTTATGCACACACACACACACACACACACACACACACACACACGGATGAATAAAACATGCGGTCGATGTGGAAGAGACCAGCGTCAATTACACTAATGGACATTGGTATTCATTATGACGCCATATTTGACGGTGCCTCTATATGTCAATGGTGATACATTATAATGATGAGGGACTATACTTTCCCCTAATGAATTGTGAAATTGATCTTGGCCTCAATTACCTTTTAAGTCATGTTTAATTTGTTTGGGACTTTTTCGACATATCAGTCAAGACTCCATTTTGGGTCAATTGACCAAAGCAGCAGTCACTGTGTCACTTAAATGAGTTGTACAGGAAATTAATTGCAAGTGTGTGTGTGTGGGAGGGAGGGGTGACGAGACACAAAAAGCATTGAAGAATGTGTGTGTGTGTGTGTGTGTGTGTGTGTGTGTGTGGGAGAGAGAGAGAGAGAGAGAAGGGGGGGGGGGACAGAGAGAGGAGGAGGGGAGGGAGGGGAGGGAGGGGAGGGGAGGGGGGGATCAAGGGGAGAGAGAGAGAGTGGGAGAGAGAGAGAGAGAGAGAGGTAAGGCAAGGTATCATCATGACTCACGCGGGCTGTTACCGCAGGTAGACATGATTCATTAGGGCAGGGAGGACGGGAGAGGGAGGGAGAGAGAGAGAGAGAGAGAGAGAGAGAGAGAGGGAGGGAAGAGGGAGGGAGGGAGGGTGGAAGAGAGAGAGAGATGGAGAGAGAGAGAGAGAGAGAGAGAGAGGGGGTGGAGGGAGTGTGGGAAGAGGGAGGGAGGGCGGGAGAGAGAGAGAGATGGAGAGAGGAGGGAGGGAGGGAGGGAGGGTAGGGATCAAGGCCTAATATCACACATGATAATTACCACCGTGCCTTACACGGCTATCATCAAAGGCCGGCATGAGTAATGCAGGGAGGAGAGGGGGAGAGACAAAAAAAGACAGAAGGAGAGAAGAAAAAGGGCGGATGGAGAGACAACGGCGGGAAAGTGTAAAAGAGACTGTCAGCGCATGCATGAGCGAGTGACAAAGACCGAAATAGTGGCGGCGGCCGGCGGCGGCGGCGGCTAGCGCGTTGGCTGCAGATATGACAGAGACAGATGGCAGGTAATGAATGAGCCGTGCGCTCCGCGGTAATGTTTCACGCGGCGGAGCTCGGGATGCCATCCGACTTGACTCGTGATAAATGTGATAATGCGTCGCTAATAGGTCGCACACTCCCGCGCGTACGCCGCTACAAACATGTCGCCGCCGCGCCGCACACTTGATCGCTTGGCTGTGGCTTTTTTTTTTGAGGGCGATAGTGAACGAAAAAAAAAAAAAACACAGACGTGATGAAATACTTTAGGTTTTTGTTTTTTTTTCCCCCCCACAGTAATAGTCTTTTAGCGAAATGTAAAGCGACACGCTTGACAGCTTAAATACACACAATTGTGTGATCCCGTGCGAAAGAGGCGGGTATTTACCTCGCTGCTTAATGGCTCATCTTTCATTATGTCTCACGGCTGTCCAAAAGTATTTATATCAACACCTGCTTGTTTGCGGCGCTGCGGTTATTGTAAAAAACGTAATAAAAACCACGCGGGCGAGATTTCCGGTTTTGTTTTTGTTTTGTTTGTTATTTCCGGCTCGACTTTATCTGGAGCGTCGATGATGTTCGTCTCGCGTCCTCATTCCTCAAACTCATTGCATGGCTGAAGAAGAGAGAAGAGGAGGAGGAGGAGGAGGACGGGAGCCATATTGGGTTTTTTGCCCGTGTCATGTAAAAACAGTGAACAGCATTTGCCATATTTTAGGCAACCTGTACTTTTTTTTGTCTTTTGTAAAACGAATGATGTCCAGGATGGAAGGTGATATAGGATGGTATCTATGGCTGGGGCTGGGGGGGGGGGGGGGGGGAGTCCATGCGAGCAGAGAGCTCATCCTGGGTTTTTGGGTTTGGATTCCCCCTGGTGGTGTTTCTGTCATGGTGTCCTTAAGCAAGATGTATAACCACTGTATTACTCAGGTCAGGGATGCTGGGTCAGCTGATCCACACACACACACACACACACACACACACACACACGCACACACACACACACACACACACAGCACACACACAACACACACACACACACATTCTTTTACCGTTCTCTGTCATTGGCCATTGCAGTTGTCAATCAATATGTTAATATTATATCATTAAGGTTGAAGAGCTCTACACGGCCATTTTATTTTTGCCCCTCTGTAATTTCCAACATCCATTCGACATTTCGATAGGTATCATTGACGATGATTACTTCACCATTTGCTGACATTTGAATTATGACCGACATTAGTGACAGATTGTTCTACGGAGGTCATTATTTTGTCTGGCTGATATGTGTCTTGCTGTTCCAGATAATATTAATGTACAGAGTGGCTCTCCATCTGGCTGCTGCTGTACAGTAATATCACTGCTCTGGGATAGTGTGTAGCTGGGTGGTGCTTTTTAAGGGATTATTGTTTTAATGTAGTGCACATTGTTTCTTTCAACTCGGAAAATCAATGACGATTCAGGAAGCTAAGGTAAATGTAGACATTTATACTCTAGAGCTTTCCACATCCCAACATTTTAATAGACTGCATGTTCATGCTTTTGTTTTAGAATAATACATTAAATTGCTATTAAATTCGATGCATTAAATTTTCAGTGACATATGTAAGAATGATATATTGTAGTTTATTCCCTTGCAGAATATTCCCTCCAAAAAAACCCGTTGATGCATTTGAATGAAAACATGGATTTAATTGACTATTTTGTTGCTATTATTAAGTTCACAGTAAGGTCACTGTGGAATAAAACCATTACTCACTGTAAACAAACACACACACACACACACACACACACACACACACACACACACACACACACACACACACACACACACACACACACCCATGTCTCTCCTAGGAACTGGATTCGGGCTCTGAGGAGACCTCCTCTTCGTCATCCGCTTCATCCTATTCATCATCATCTTCATCATCGGACGAGGAGGCGTTCCTCCGCAGCGGCTCCCCTGCCGCCTCAGCATGTCAGGAGCGACAGGAGGATGACGGGAAACGGAACCGCTGGGTCCCTCAGCAGCAGCAGCAGCAGCAGCAGCAGCAGCAGCAGGTCCGTCGGAAGCCCCTCAGGAAGTCAGGAGACCGCGGGAGCAGCCCCACCAGGTCAGGACTCTCCCTCGGTGCACGGGTCTGTCTGTACCCGAACACAATGTCCCCTGAAAAAAAAGAAAAGAATGTTCAGCGTCCGAAGAACGGAAGGTGTGGGAGTGTTGTGTGTGTTTGGTGGCCCGACTGGCTGCCTTAATTGGCCTCGTCTGGCCCAGTTAAGCCGGCCACCAAACACACACAACACCCCCACAAACGGCTTTTAAGTTTCGGGAAAATACCCCGACAAAACGATTGGGCTGTTTGTGCTTTTCAAGTGGACATTTTTTTGGTGATTTGGTCTGTAGTTTTCTCCAATTCACAACTTGAACGGCACATATTGTCTTTACAGATTAATGCTTTTAGGCCCCACGATTATTGCCCGATTATCTCAGATCCCGAAAAATGGAAATGCAATCTGTGTGACCTTTGATTAAAGGGCCCGTAAAAGGAATGGTTGCCAAAACTAATACCATTTAAATAAAGTAAAACCTCTCTCTCACTCTCTTTGTCTCTTTCTCTCTGTCTTTATTTCTCTCTCTCCCACCCTCTCTCTCTCCAGTTGCCCAGTTGGAGCCACGTGATTTCCAAAGTCGGGGGTACATCTGCAGCAACCATTCTCGTAGGACACAGAGCAAAGACAAGACGTAAGTTGAAGACAGCAGTCACCACTCTTTGAATCTATCCCAAAAATCCCAAAACGCACAAGAATCAAAGCCTCGTCCAATAGTGGTTAACAGGTTTCGTCCCCATGAAGCACTGTTGGACAAAGCCTTGATTTTTGGCTTCAGCTTTGCTGTCTTGTCAACCAGCAAATTCTTTAATCTGGCAACTGTGGCAACCCGCTTCGAGTCAGAGGCAAGACACATAGGAACTACGGGCACAAAAGACTGGTAAGGCTCCGCACGCGGGCCGTTTATTCCAAAAACCAATCACACAGCTGACGTCTGTACTCATCAACATGCATAAACAGGAGTCCTCTCCGGTCAGGACTCCTCCTCCCGGGTAGCCGTGCTCCGCGGGGTCCGGTCCTCAGCGACACCCTACGTGTCGGCGTCTCCCCGCACTGGGAGGAACCACGCGGCTTTAGACCCGGGTTCCTCCTGATTGTCTCATCGCCTTCAGCCGTCTCGACCCGGCCTCCTGATTAGCCGAGCGGAGACAGCTGCGATCCCTGTGGCTCGGGAGGGAGGGGCCGGAGAGTCCGTAGGCTCCGCCCACTACCTGGCCGCGCGGCGGGTCGGATCGATATCCCTGGTGCTGATCCTCCGGGTTGCCACACAACCTGCATAAAACATGATTTCAGAATCGTTTTAATATTTTTGGGTTGAATTTGAACTGGGAGGTTATAAGGAAATTAAATCGTGCCTTCGTCTTAAAATCACAAAGCTGCAACTTATTGTCTCTCATTTGCGCTAGATAGACAAAACAAAAGTTTAAAACATTTCTTACTTGGCTCTCGGAGGTGAACTGCCTGCACAATTCTTCATCTTCTCTCCAATTCTAAATGAACTTTAAACTTTCCACCCTCATCTAGTGCCTGCCTCTTGAACCCTCCTTATGCTGTGCTCCTAGCATAGCATAGCATCGTGCTGCTTGAGCTGCACCGCAGACCTCTTAACACATCAGCCCACACACAGATCAACCACCAGCGTTGCCATCCATGAAGGAGCCCCCCTCCGCACACTGAACCCGCCTCGCTGGCTTTATGAAAGCACATAGATTGCGTCTTCAAGGTTTCACCTCTTGGCCGCGTCAAACAGCCTCGCCACTGAACACAGTCTCCTCCTCCGTTACATCACATCACACCACGTGCTAACCCGCTCGCTGTGTCCACGCGCTTAACCTCGACATTGACAATGTCGTCGATGAGGGTCTCCGACACAAACCCACCCTACACCCCCCCCCCCCCAGGAAAGAGAGGACCCCATGCCAGCGAGGGGGGGCCGGCGGCGAGGAGACGGGGACACAGAAGGAGAAGGAAAAAGGAGGAGAAGGAAGAGGAGGAGAAGGAGGAAGAGGAGGAGGAGGAGGAGGAGGAAGAGCAACAGCAGCAGCAGCAGAGCAGCCTGGTGGAGCGGCTGCTGGCCAGCCACGGGGCCCGCGTCCCGCACCACGACCCCCAGCTGTACCGGGCCGCCGCCGCCCTCACTCGCTCCATCCCGGGCTTCAGCATCCTGGCCTTCCCCGACTTCTGGGGCCACCTGCCGCCCGCCGGCCCTGAGCCCATGGCCCCGCGCAAGCCCGGCGTGCAGAGGTACACCGCCTATCTCTCTCTCTCTCTCTCTCTCTCTTGCTCTTTCTCTCACTCTCTTTCTCTCACTCTCTCTCTTTCTCTCTCTGTGTCTTTCTCTCACTCTCTCACTCTCTCTTTCTCTCGCTCTCTCATTCTCACTCTCTCTCTGTTCTCGCTCTCTGTCTCTCTCTCACTCCCTCTTGCACTCTCTCTCTCTCTCACTCTCTCTCTCACTCTCTCTCTCTCTCTCTCTCTCTCTCTCTCTCTCTCTCTCTCTCTCTCTCTCTCCTGCTTTGACTGCATTGTTGTCCATGGGTTAGCTTTGAATCACAGAAAACATAACACACACACACAACACACACACACACACACACACACACACACACACACACACACACACACACACACACACACACACACACACACACACACACACACACACACACACACACACTGTATAAAATGGCTTCACTGAGACACATGAATATAAAAAATGAATTAGTCATTGACACACACACACACACACACACACACACACACTGTATAAAATAGCTTCACCCAAAATAATGAATTAGTCATTGACACACACACACACACACACACACATGTATGCAAACACATGCACGCACGATCACACACACATACACACACACACAAACACACAATGAAAGCATACATGACACACAGGCCAGAGTGAGAAACAGCTTATGAGAAATCTGTTCAGATGACAGACAGAGCACACGAACTATCGACG
This sequence comes from Coryphaenoides rupestris, assembly GCA_002895965.2. Classification (NCBI taxonomy): domain Eukaryota; kingdom Metazoa; phylum Chordata; class Actinopteri; order Gadiformes; family Macrouridae; genus Coryphaenoides; species Coryphaenoides rupestris. The sequence continues at coordinate 316,694 of PIJE02000324.1, forward strand.
TAGTCCAGTACTATTATTGGCATCAAGCTGATCATGTGGGGAATATTGGTACGGATGAGCAAGTCGACATCCAATACATGTGAAGGTTTCCCTTTTGAGGCCAAATGAAGTTTCTCGAGTTTGTGTTTAGGCTTTCACTGATTGTGCAATCGCCTGAAGTGTTCATTATATTTGTAATCATATTTTTGGCAGTGAAGCGTGTATACAGTGTGTGTGTGTGTGTGTGTGTGTGTGTGTGTGTGTGTGTGTTTGTACATGCGTATTCATTGTTTTTATATTCATGTGTCTCAAAACAAACTTACGAACCAAAGACACTAGGAACGACGGACCATCTACACACTGTAATAAACAAATGATAGCTTCACTGCCAAGATAGTATGAGTGGAATGTAGTCAGTGTGTGTAGTGCTACATGTGTGGGTGGGCTGTAGTGTGTGTGGGCTAGTAGCACAAGAGATGCTACGTACCATCAGCTCATCACCGAGTGATTCAAAGCTAACACTCTATTGAAAGTAAGATTCACTATGACGAGCTTGCGAAAGACACAACTATGCTAAGAAACCACGATGGACAGTGTTTCAAGACAAGTGGCTAAATCGATTTGGCTGAACGCATAAAAAGTAAAAAGGTATGGTCCTCACGACCAGTGAACAGTGAGGCCGGAAGAGACCAGAATACAGACCGTCACCGGAGCCGAAAGCGGGTGGGAAAGGAGAAGCGAAGAGTGATGAGCTCAGGGGTACGACAGATGAAGAACGAGGGATAGGACTGAAGGACGACGAGTCAGTCGTCGACACCGTGCTGAGGAACATGCGCAGCACACACACACAATGCACGCACACACACACACACCCACTCCCCACACACACACACACGCGAGAATGAGTGCACGCACACACACACACACACACACACACACACACACACACACACATCCACACACGTATGCAAACACATGCACGCACGGATCACACACACATTACACACACACAGACACACGCATACGCACGCACACACACGTATGCACACAACACACACACAACACACACACACACACACACACACGCGCGCGTATGCACACACATTACACACACGCATACACACATATGCATGCACACAAACACACACATGCACGCACATATGCAGACACACATACACGCATACACACACGTATGCACGCACACAGACACACGCATACGCATGCACAAACACATGCATGCACACGCACACACACACACACACACACACACACACAATCTTTTAGCCGTCATGGTCCCTATGACTTTTCATCATTGCGGGTGTCCCCCGCTGTCCTGTTTGCCGCCCTATCTGTCCTCTCCTCGCCAGATGTGACAGCACTGATAGCCTTGTGCCTCTCCGCCGTTCAAATTGCTCTCCCAATGTGTGTGTGTGTGTGTGTGTGTGTGTGTGTGTCGCTCTCTCTCTGTCTCTATCTCCCTCAATCTCTCTATCTACCTCTCTCGCTCCCTCTCTATGTCTACCACTTTACCTCTCTCTCTCCCTCTGTCTCTCTACCTCTCTCTCCCTCTGTCGTCTCTTTCCCACAGTGCTATTCCTCGTTCTGTCTCCTTTATTAGCAATATGTCTTCTTTAAGCTAGGTATGACAGAAGTCATAACCTCACAGCTCTGTCACTCTCCAGCGATTTACTGTCCCAGACATGTTGTATCTGTTGTACCTCCCCTGTCTCTGTCTGCCTCTCTCTTCAGCTATTACTCCTTTACATCAACCCTTGTTAGGGTTTTTCAAAAGAAAAATATTTTCTTAATATTACAAAAATGGTAGCCTCGTGACACCATCCAGAACAGGGGTGGGCAATCATATTTCATTTTTGGCCACATGAGAAATTCTGACATGTCTATTGAAAATATATTGCTATAACTCATTATTAAGCATTTGTAATTAGGTCACTACACTATAGCGTATATGTGAATGAAATATAATATTGAATTCACCTTGTAAACAACAGAAATACAAATTGTACAGTTTTTCAATGACAAATTAAGCAAAAAACATTTGTGTGTGTACCACGTGCACTTAACATGAACAGGTGTAATGGAGTACATCCAGACTTCTACATTTCATAATGTAGCCATGACAACCCACCCATTACAAAATGTACTCAGTGGGAGAAGCCAAGTCTCTGATGGGCTTTAAAAAAGTGCACTGAAATCCGGGGTCATTCCAGATGTAGCCACGTGCAGCACAGCCAGATGCAGAGAGAAGACCTGCATCTGGACTTACATTTCAATGAAAAAGTACATTGATCCAAAGAGGCCCAGCATTCCCTGAGCTCGATTCCGTATCTGTGGAACGTTCTCCTCTTTGAATAGTTAAGGCCGGTAAAGGCACTGACTTGAAGTGGTTTGCAAACAGGACGTCAGACTGCAGGACAATGATTTCCAGTTGGTACATGACAGGCAGCTTTGTCCACATCACAAGCGAAACGAGAGCAGATCAGGAGATCAGGAGCGTGTCACTTGCCAACCCTTTGAAATCTTCCACACCCCTTGCACACCTCAGCATGCAAGGCCTGCAACACAGATTTATATCTCTTGCTTTATCAGCTTCAGCGTGGGGGAGGTGGGTGACTGTGCTGCTCTCCATTTGGTGAGATAGAACCAACAGCTTCTGCACGAGGCCTTAACTAGGTTGTGCATCTTGTGTGCAAAAACGCCATTGTCTTGTCACATCAACAACTTCTTCTATCAGCCAGCTGATTTGGCCAATCAGCCATCGGTCGGTTAGTTCAAGGATGTCCTTTCCTTTCTTCGGACAAAACGCCTTCATTTTGGTTTTAATGTCCCACACTCTGTTCAGCACCCTGCGCCACCTGATGGCTGTGGTCGTACTCTAAATGTGCAACAAGCTGGCTGTGATTTAATACTCCTGCTCTGATAAAGTTAACTCTGATATAGTTATTTTAGAGACAACATCAACCGCGTGGTTGATTTTCAGAACCGACTCACAGAGCACCTCCTGATGAATAAAGGAATGTAAAAATACCAGTTTCTGCTCACCTTCTCCTGCATCCTCTTCAACAGACCTACTGTGGACACTCCACAGTATGTGGTTGGTGGCTGGTTTAAGCAGCCTCACCTGGCCTGATTCAGATTAGTCTGGGGCTGGGTGAGGCTGCACACCTGTGGTGCATTGGCAAGGCCCACAGGTTAAAGCAGCCACACAAAGACTACAAGTCTTTGTAGTCACCTCCAAATTTCTCCCACTTTTCCCACCCCAACCTTTCCATGCATGCAGTTACCTCTCCAAGTAAATCCCCCCTCCTGTCACTGTCCCTTTCATTGACTGCATTGAGGCCAGTTCCTCAGTATTTAAGTGTTTCCTTATCCCTCTTAACGAAGGTCAGTAGCTGGGTTACGTCACGAATATCATAGCTTTCGTTGAGGACCAAAGAGAAGTGACAACATTTATCTACAGTGCTTTTCAGTGACAGCTCAATATATCCTGCCAAATATGGAGCTGTATGTCCTCCACCCGCCTAGTGACCATTCGTCTTGCGAGGGAAAGCTACTCAAATTCACCTTTTTTCCTCGGGCACAGTATTTCCACCAGAGTCCACCAAAGATGAGATAAGATAAATTCCCTGTCCGAGAAGGTCTTGCTGTTTTTAGACATTTTGTGAGCTGAGCACATAAACTGGTTTTGACAATTCCTTCTTTCTTGGTATGAAGCTTGGTGAGAAGTCCTTGCTGATTTAACGTTTGAGCTAGCGATGCTGCGGATGTCCTCACCTTCTCCTCTTCTGAAAAGACATTGTATTAAGTGAAGAGTTAAGTCCTTAGAACCCTTCAAAAACAACAATAAATTACAAAAAAATCAACTAGGTGTCGAGACACCAAGAGAATATCAATGAGTTACAAAGTTAAGAGAGTGAGAGTAAGAGGCAGAAGTTGTTTATAGTGATGACCCTTTATACAAATTATGAAAAGAGATTGTATTAAATGAACAGTTTAATACAATCTCTTAAAACTCTTCAAAAACAACAAATTTATATATATATATATATATTTATATATATATATTCCAACAGATTTTCTGTCTCCTTATTATTTTGTGATTGACAGCAGAATTCAGGAAATTAAATCTGAGATACTGATTTTCTGTGTGCTAGGGGAGGACACACAGACCCCCTGTGGTGGTTTCATTAACATCTCCCTATTTCTGAGGGCTGAGTGCAGACTTCTGTTCATCTTTTAACATTGTTATTCAGTCTATTTCAGACAGACTTTTTTTGAATTGCTCCGTAGATTGCACCACTGTCCTTGTGTGGCGTCTTTGTTTATTTTAATTTGGCCAATCCCAGAGCTCCATCTTCCTCGTGAACTTAAACCTCCGTCCCCATGCTCTGATTGGTCTGAACGTTCATAAACCAATAACTAATTATCAGTGCATGAACGCATGTGGTTTTGTTTGTTTACATGTTTTGTCTGGAGTGTGTGTGTGTGTGTGTGTGTGTGTTGTGTGTGTGTGTGTGTGTGTGTTGACACGATACAGTGAATGAGTCTGCAGCCATATTGGTTGCCATTAGGGATGTGGTTGTTGTCCTCCCGTGGGTTCGCTCCTCTCCCACCACAGCGTCCCTTTATGTATGTCTCCCCCCCCACCTCATCCCCGGAGACATTTTCTCAGCACTTTCAAGAGGCCAGCAGACGCTGACATTTAAAAATGTTAAAGACGCAATTTCACTCTGAACTTCATCTAATTATGTTTTCTGTCTGTCTGCACCGATATGGAAGATGGGGATAATGCTTTTATTTTTTTTCTCCCTTTCCATATTCTACAGTCCCTTAATGTCCCTAATGCTACGGCTATTTTGTCAGGGCTACATTTGTGAGTAAATTGTCCCAAGTGCAGAATAAGATTAGGCCATGGTAATACAAGAGACCTTTCAAGCTCTCTCCAATGTGTGCTGTTATCTGTGTGTGTGTGTGTGTGTGTGTGTGTGTGTGGTGTGTGTGTGTGTGTGTGTGTGTGTGTGTGTGTGTGTGTGTGTGCGCTTGTGTGTGTGTGCCACAGTTGAAGCGCACGGCTCTTACAAAATATATATTTTACTAAGTGCTGAATGCTTCTGTTAAAACCAACCAGGCTATTTATAATTTTATTATGACATTTATATATATAATTTTTTACATATTAAAATCTGTATCCTGAGGTATCTGACCTCAGGATACAGACTCCGATCTCTGATCTCCACGGTTGAATTCACCACAAACACACGCTGGACCACTGCACTGTCATGGCAATTTCCATACCTGCTGGACTGTGCATGTACATAGTACATATGTGCATAGACGCACATATCCTCATATTCATTGGCTCTCATCCATCCATGCATGAGATTTGCAATGTTTACACCGCATCATCGCCCCCCCCCCCCCCCCCAAGATAAACGGTGTAATTCACATTACAAATCGGGTTCGCAAGCTGAAGGTCCATGCATTAATCCTGCCTGCCTCTCTATCTGCGCAGAAATGAATCTTCACGTACCTCCGGCGAGATGAGGGTCACGTGCACAAAACTCATCAATAACTGCCCCCAAAAAAAACGTATGCAGATGTAACCTGTAACAATAGACTGAATATACTGAATCTGTTTTCACGGCTCGATGTGTCTTCTGACTCTGGCTATGCATTGTATGCTGGTATACAATGCATTTACAGTTCCGAGGCATTGCCTTGGAAATATATGTGCATAATATGTGCATATGCATCTGATAAACATCGGCAGTTGCTCGATGTATTTTTTTGTGTACACATTTGTTGAGAAAGTTAAATAAAGCTGTGATGGTGTGCATGAGTGAATAAGTGAGGCAGGGTTCGTCACAAATAGACAAACACAGTGAGAAGAACAGAGATTGACTTGCTGAGCTGATGGCAAAGAACAGAAGGAGAACTGGGTCAGAGAGAGAGAGAGAGAGAGAGAGAGAGAGAGAGAGAGAGAGAGAGAGAGAGAGAGAGAGAGAGAGAGAGAGCGAGCAGTGGTCTGCCAGGGGTTTCCAGAAGGTCTCTGAACAAACTCAGAGAGATGAGAAGATAAATACTCAGACAGTTGGAGGGAAGGAAGTGTCTCAGAGAAGTATTTAGCAAGTAGGCTGTGCAAAAACAACCCAACCCGACAACAACAACTCCCGACTCCATCTTCGTATTATATTGCAGTGCCAAAGCAACGTTTACACAGGTGGTCCACTGCTGGGATTAAGCCATTTGTTTTCACTTGACAGATTATTATATTATTATGTGCTGCAGATAAAACACTGCCTCCGGCATCACAAAAAGCGTAAAGAAATACCCTACATTGCAGAATGCAGATACATGGTGTGTATGGGGAGTAAGATAGGGAACACACTTCCTAATCATTTATCATTTGGAGGAGGAGAAAGGGCACAATTTTACAAATGTAAGATTCAAAGGAGCAACTTTGAAAGGACGTTCTTTTCTCGCAAAGGAAACCGTTTGAGGAAGGCACACCGAAAGGCCCACAGAGCTGAATGTGCTGCAGTAAGCATTCTCGTTCAACTCTCCTTTTTTTGGTGAATTATTATGAAAATAAAAGGAACTGGAACTCCAATCATAGACGCATAGCGCTGGAGTGCTATATACCATCCTAAGCACCGCAAATTAATTTGGGAAAGGCATGAAAAAAACCCCAGCCGCTGCCACCGCCGCGCGGCAGCCCACGTCATGATCAACCCCTTCTCTATGTATTAATCATGCATCCCGTAGTGTTCCGATTCAACTCTACACTCCCTGCCAGGGTCTACTGATGTACAAAGGGCAGACGAGTGGGAATACTTTAATTACATTTCATGTGTGCCAGAAGCGGGAGTAAAAGTCTGCCCCCTGGTTTGCCTGATTCCCACTGCTTTTCAACTTGTTTCCCAGTGTGTGTGCGCTGCGTGGCGGACCTGACTGCCTCCTCGGGTCTGGGGCGTGTGGGGGGGGGGCGGGGGTGTGCTGGGACCGAGTCTCACCCTCATAAAAACACCCTCTTCATCAAACAGGCTCACAGGCTTCAACCGAAAACTGAAAGCAGTGCCACACACCTCTTCTGATTCTAGATCGCTAAAACAGTCACACCTCGTAGTTCCTGCGCTGCGATCAAAGTCGACGAGAAGAAAAGATGACCTGGACATAATCGTGCGGCCGGTATCCGCTGTCTGGCTCGTACCGTACTCCACTCGTTAGTTCACCTACCAGCCCGACAAGGTCATCCAGGAATAGCCCGAGCCTACTTATTATAGCGGCTGCGTCTCCGTGCTACAGGGCCGGGGCATTACGTTCCTCCATCACATCACGGCCCCGTGATTTAACACGGCAGATCCAGGTGAAGGCCGTGAGACGTTGGCCATTAAGCTCGTGATAAATCCCACGTTAAGGTACCGGCCAGCGGGAACCGTAGGTCCCTTTTTACTGTCCACGCGGGATATGTTCTGCACGGGTTCACACAGCAGCCATGCACGCCGGCGATGCACTGACTCACAGTAACTACCTCTGTCATGATCCGTGGAGTCAGTCCGTGGAGTAAATTGCCGCCGCACAACTTCCCCTTGACTCCCCTCGTCATCCCTTATTGCAGCTCTATGTTTGGTTACTGCATCTATTCTTACAGATCTGCGTATGCTTACTCTGTATTCTTACAGATCTACATACGCTTACTCTGTCTTTTCTTATAGATCTACTTATGCTTACTCTATCTATTTTTACAGATCCACTGACTGTTCCGTCTACCGTTTTGAATACTCTCATCAACATGGGAGTGGACAAAATATGCCTTCTTTATGCAAATGTATGTGTATTTATTATTGGAATCAATTAACAGCACAAAACAAATATTGTCCAGAAACTCTCACAGGTACCGCACAAATCATAGCATGGCAAACTTGAGGCGGATAAATTTGATTAATATTGCTTATGCTAATACTAATATGGCTAAACAAGCACCTCGCAGTGTGTCCAATGTTTTTTTTTGCATCGGGACGCGGGGGGGGGGGGGCAGGAGGGGGAAGTATTTTACCACAACCACTGAAGGCTGCTATTCTACCCTCCAGATAGCTGACGACCGAATAAGACCG
>PIJE02000324.1:325540-344773 GCA_002895965.2 Coryphaenoides rupestris
ACTTAAGGTAAAGCAGTTAGGACAGGACTTAGGATGTATCTTTGTGACAATTCGAACAGGGCTTAAGGTTTGGCATATAATCCGCAACCCTCCCTGTGGAGTGTGTGTGTTTGGTGTCAGGTTTAAGCAGCCTCACCTGGCCCCAGTTAGAGTCTGTGGGCTGGGTGAGGCTGCACTGCACACCTGTGATGCACTGGCTAATCACTGCCCACAGGTTAAACCAGCCATCACCACACACACACACACACACACACACACACACACACACTCGAGAAGAGCACTCGCATGCTAGCATTCCACCAACTGCTCTGTCAACAAACAACTTCAAACTCTGCCCTAAACCGGTTCATTCGACAGCATCCGCCGCCGATGGCCTGTTGATGGAGTGCCCTGGAGAAGACACTTCGTGTGGCGCGTGGAAGCAGCAGCAGCAATGCTACACTAATAATCTCTCTCTAAGCCCCCTCATCTAATCTATAGAATACAAATACATATAATATTGCTGGCCTGCTGCGATGAGGATTGTCAGATTTAGGATGTTGCGGGAGCTAAGCTTCTTTAAGAACTAACGTAGGTACCCTTTGTTTTATACTTTAAGTGCAATAATCAATGCCGCAGAAGATAATCCACCATTTAAATTGGGCGAGACACATCATAGGGTCGTTGGCAGTGGAATGCGCAACACAGCCACCATATGGTGTTTGTTAAATTGACACGGTCTGCAATTAAACTTAGTAATGGAGCTTTAGAACAGCTTGTATACACTATTAAGCTATCCTTGACTTTGTTGTTTTTTTTGTCCTCTTTGCGTCTCATTCATTTGGGAGGCGGATCTAATTCAGACGGCTTAAAACGGGCTGACTTTGACCCGTGCCTACTTGTCAGTGTTTTTGGTGTAAGGAGGTCGTTTAAGAAGGCAAAGCCAGACGCAGCCACCCACCACTGCTCCCCCCGATAGCAGAGATAAGGCAGAGGACAGACGAGCAGGAGCAAGACAAGCAAGAGTCTAAAAGAAGAGAGAAATCAATATCAATAACTTGCAAAGTGAGCAGGCGGGCAAGCAGGAGACGGGCAGAGCTCAGAGCGTTAATGGTTAACAGGCGAGGCAGACGAGCAGCGTGGAGGCAGGCCAGTCAGAACAAGACGTCTGAGGCTGCTGCTGCTGGCAGGTGGCAGACAGACCAGACTCCCACCAATGTAATAGTTTCATACAAAGGGGAGGAGGAGGAGGAGGAGGATATGTCGAGTTTGTAAAAATAAATTAAATAATAACAAAATCGTAAAAAAGGCAAAGAAGACCTCAAAAGAGACCAAAGCCTCAAATGAGGCCCAGAGTTCAACTCAATTGTAGGGGAATTCAGATGACGTATCTCTGTCTCAATTCACAACACGCAGGCCTTTCAAGGTTGAGAACTTTCTCTTGGGACTTTTCCCAGCCAGGAATATTAATAATATGGAAACTATCTTGCTCAGGCACATTTCAACACAGACTGTATTGGTTATGTTTCTCATCATGCATCATATGAAGGCAGGTTGCTGTTTGTCACAATCCAATCAAAACATCTCATCAAGAACCTAAACTAATCACTCTCATCAAAACCAATTCAGAATTACGTTTTAAACTCAAATGTAATTATATGAACGGAATTGGCTCATATATCGTAAGGAAGACGCACTCTGAATGCCATATTCCCACCGCCTTAGATGAATATTTCAACCATTTCTATAATTCAAAGTTTTAAATCTATAAATGTACAAATATAATCACACGAGGTCCACTTCATGTAGCTAAACTCCAACAACAACTTTCTAGAACAACTGGGTCAATTTTGAAAGCATACGATCGGCCATTTTAGCTGGAAGGCAAAATGAGAATTCATGAGCAAAATGTGGTGCACACGTTGTGTTTACTTGGCTGTTTAGCATGAGGTGGATCTGAAGGCCTGCCAGCGACGGGTGGTTTTAATAAGCATCTGCTGCTATCAGGGAGATGAACGCTGCGCTGCAGAACGAATGCTGATTCATAGCGAGTGCTTGGCTAAAGGGCTGGGAATAAATGAATTCATATTATTGTTGTTTTTTGTTGTTGTTCTTGTTGTGCGTTTGTCTTTTGGACAAGTACACAAAGCATACAGACATTCTATTTATTTTGAAATCAATAAATAAATAGCGGGTCCTCTCAGTGTGTGTGTGTTGTGTGTGTGTAAAAAATGAAGGCGTCTATGTTTTAAAAAAATGAAATATAAATTATAAAAACCAGTTCGGTTCTCTCTGACACTCACACACACACACACACACACACACACACACACACACTCCGAACGAGCCAATAGGGGCAGAGCTGATTTACTACTGTACTTTCGGACATCTGGGGACTTGTGCTCCATTCATTATATTTTTGGCTTGACCAAAAACTAGGACCGTTTGTTATAGTTTACGTTTTTTGAATTGCAGTTGGCAGCGTTGGCTTCCAGTGGAGCTGGGCAGCGTCTCTCCACATTTAATAGGTGTAGATGTGGCCAATTTTTAAAACCACTTCTCAACTGGGACGTGGAATTAGTGGTTGGAAGACACAGTCGGACGCGGCCGTTGCCAGGGAGTCTGTGTTCCGTATCGATGCGTTAATTGTCAATTGTATCACTTTTAACGGCATACTACTTGGTTTTGATGAGCCTAACCATCGCGATTGATTCGAATGGGTCCTCTCAGGTCCGCTCACCATAGTTGAACTGGCTGTTGGTCTTCTCGCAGTTGATGACGTTGAAGCGGTACGGAGCGCCGGCCGCCATGTTGCTGACCTCAAAGTAGAACCACTGCGTGTTCATGGAGCAGTTGGCGTCCGCGTTCAGGACCAGGTCGTACTCGTACCTGTGGCCAGAGGGGGCGGGGGGGGTGGAGGGGTGGAGGGGGCGGGGTGAAACGGGGGGGACTCGGTGGCCAGAGGGGGCGGGGTGGGGGGGCGGGGGGTGGGGAGTGGAGGGGAGAAGACAAGACTGCTTATATAATAATAGAGGAAATTAAGTCATTACCTTTGCACAGGCTTGCCATGTTTTTTTCTTTTTTTTAGTTGCAGTTGACATGGTCACTGGCGTTATGCATTTAGAACACGCATGCACACACACACGCACGCACGCTCGCACGCACGCACGCACGCACACACACACACACACACACACACACACACACACACACTCACTCCCCAGTATTTGTTGCATGCGTGTTCTAAATGCATAACGCCAGTGACCATGTCAACTGCAACTAAAAAAAAGAAAAAAACATGGCAATCCTGTGCAAAGGTAATGACTTAATTTCCTCTATTATTATATAAGCAGTCTTGTCTTCTCCCCTCCACTCCCCACACCCCCCCCCGCCCCCCCTCCACCCACACCTCCACCCTCCACCCTCCACCCCCCCCCTCCACCCCCCCGGCCCCCTCCACCCCCCCCCCCCCTCTGGCCACAGGTACGAGTACGACCTGGTCCTGAACGCGGACGCCAACTGCTCCATGAACACGCAGTGGTTCTACTTTGAGGTCAGCAACATGGCGGCCGGCGCTCCGTACCGCTTCAACGTCATCAACTGCGAGAAGACCAACAGCCAGTTCAACTATGGTGAGCGGACCTGAGAGGACCCATTCGAATCAATCGCGATGGTTAGGCTCATCAAAACCAAGTAGTATGCCGTTAAAAGTGATACAATTGACAATTAACGCATCGATACGGAACACAGACTCCCTGGCAACGGCCGCGTCCGACTGTGTCTTCCAACCACTAATTCCACGTCCCAGTTGAGAAGTGGTTTTAAAAATTGGCCACATCTACACCTATTAAATGTGGAGAGACGCTGCCCAGCTCCACTGGAAGCCAACGCTGCCAACTGCAATTCAAAAAATGTAAACTATAACAAACGGTCCTAGTTTTGGTCAAGCCAAAAATATAATGAATGGAGCACAAAGTCCCCAAGATGTCCGAAAGTACAGTAGTAAATCAGCTCTGCCCCTATTGGCTCGTTCGGAGTGTGTGTGTGTGTGTGTGTGTGTGTGTGAGTGTCAGAGAGAACCGAACTGGTTTTTATAATTTATATTTCATTTTTTTAAAACATAGACGCCTTCATTTTTTACACACACACACACACACACTGAGAGGACCCGCTATTTATTTATTGATTTCAAAATAAATAGAATGTCTGTATGCTTTGTGTACTTGTCCAAAAGACAAACGCACAACAAGAACAACAACAAAAACAACAATAATATGAATTCATTTAATTCCCAGCCCTTTAAGCCAAGCACTCGCTATGAATCAGCATTCGTTCTGCAGCGCAGCATTCATCTCCCTGATAGCAGCAGATGCTTATAAAACCACCCGTCGCTGGCAGGCCTTCAGATCCACCTCGATGCTAAACAGCCAAGTAAACACAACGTGTGCACCACATTTTGCTCATGAATTCTCATTTTGCCTTCCAGCTAAAATGGCCGATCGTATGCTTTCAAAATTGACCCAGTTGTTCTAGAAAGTTGTTGTTGGAGTTTAGCTACATGAAGTGGACCTCGTGTGATTATATTTCTACATTTATAGATTTAAAACTTTGAATTATAGAAATGGTTGAAATATTCATCTAAGGCGGTGGGAATATGGCATTCAGAGTGCGTCTTCCTTACGATATATGAGCCAATTCCGTTCATATAATTACATTTGAGTTAAAACGTAATTCTGAATTGTTTTGATTGAGAGTGATTAGTTTAGGTTTTGATGAGATGTTTTGATTGGATTGTGACAAAACAGCAACCTGCTTCATATGATGCATGATGAGAAACATAACCAATACAGTCTGTGTTGAAATGTGCCTGAGCAAGATAGTTTCCATATTATTAATATTCTGGGGGAAAAGTCCCAAGAGAAAGTTCTCAACCTTGACTCAAAGGCCTGCGTGTTGTGAATTGAGACAGAGATACGTCATCTGAATTCCCCTACAATTGAGTTGAACTCTGGGCCTCATTTGAGGCTTTGGTCTCTTTTGAGGTCTTCTTTGCCTTTTTTACGATTTTTTAATTTATTTAATTTATTTTTACAAACTCGACATATCCTCCTCCTCCTCCTCCTCCCTTTTGTATGAAACTATTACATTGGTGGGAGTCTGGTCTGTCTGCCACCTGCCAGCAGCAGCAGCCTCAGACGTCTTGTTCTGACTGGCCTGCCTCCACGCTGCTCGTCTGCCTCGGCTGTTAACCATTAACGCTCTGAGCTCTGCCCGTCTCCTGCTTGCCCGCCTGCTCACTTTGCAAGTTATTGATATTGATTTCTCTCTTCTTTTAGACTCTTGCTTGTCTTGCTCCTGCTCGTCTGTCCTCTGCCTTATCTCTGCTATCGGGGGGAGCAGTGGTGGGTGGCTGCGCTTGGCTTTGCCTTCTAAACGGCCTCCTTACACCAAAAACACTGACAAGTAGGCACGGTCAAGTCAGCCCGTTTTAAGACGTCTGAATTAGATCCGCCTCCCAAATGAATGAGAACGCCCAAAGAGGACAAAAAAAAAACAAAGTCAAGGATAGCTTAATAGTGTATACAAGCTGATTCCTAAAGCTCCATTTAACTAAGTTTAATTGCAGCCCGTAGTCAATTTCAACAAACACCATATTGGTGAGCTGTGTTTGCGCATCCCAAAAAAAGAACCCCACCAAACTCTGCCACGACCCTATGATGTCGTCTCGCCCCAACTTTAAATGGTGGATATATCTTCCTGCGGCATTGATTATTGCACTTAAAGTCATAACAACAGGAAGGGTACCTACGTTAGTTTCTTAAAGAAGCTTAGCTCCCGCCAACATCCTAAATCTGACAATCCTCATCGCAGCAGGCCAGCAATTATTATATGTATTCGTATTCTATAGATTAGATGAGGGGGCTTGAGAGAAGATTATTAGTGTATGCATTGCTGCTGCTGGCTCACACGCCCACACGAAGTGTCTTCTCCAGGGCACTCCATCAACAGGCCATCGGCGGCGGATGCTGTCGAATGAACCGGTTTAGGGCAGAGTTTGAAGTTGGTTGTTGACAGAGCAGTTGGTGGAATGCTAGCATGCGAGTGCCCTCTTCTCGAGTGTGTGTGTGTGTGTGTGTGTGTGTGTGTGTGTGTGGTGATGGCTGGTTTTAACCTTGGCGAGTGATTAGCCCAGTGCATCACAGGTGTGGCAGGTGCAGCGCCTCACCCAGCCCACAGACCTCTACTGGGGCCAGGTGAGGCTGCCTTAAACCGTGACACCAAACACACACACTCCACAGTCGATGAGACCAAATCCAACATAAACCGTCATTTAGCTCAGTATACACTTCCTCCTCCCGCCCGCCCGCCCTCTCACAAGAACACATCTCTAGTCTAGTGGCGAGACGTGCTCGAGTAAACAAAACCACACCATCCAATGTTTTGGGTGCTGCTGTGATCATGACTGGATCCCTGGCCACCCCACCTGACGGCTACCAGCTTGCTCTTCAGCCAGCACCCCATCACAATATTACTATTCCATTTCCAATTTGCACTTTGTCACTTATAATTGTGCTTTGTTACCCCTTTTTATGCCCGTATGACACCCATTGCCCTGGAAGGAGGGATCCCCCACTCAGATTTCTTCCTTATTAATTAAGGGACTCGTTTCTTGCCCTTAGGCGGGCTATAGGGCTAGGGGGGGGTGTCATAATCACATGGCCCATAATAATCATAGGGCCTGTAAAGTCCTTTGAGACTGTAACTGTGATTAAGGGCTATACAAATAAAACTGATCTGACTTGAATTGACTTGACCAACCTACACCTGGTGATTCTGCCCCATCTTCCTCCACTAACCCACCAGTCGGCTCTCTGCAGTGCTGCATTAAGCTTGCTTGTGTTCCCCCGATTTGCATGCTTGACACTTGGCAACTAACAGGAATCTCTGGTGTGGTCTGACTGCAAGCCCACACCGCACCGATAGGGTTCATCGCACGGGAGACTCGGGACACTCTGTCCCGCCACAGTGGAAGCAATACAGTGAGATCAAAGCACCCCCCCACCCCTCAACTCACTCACCAACTCCACCCAACTCCTGTGGTCTTATCTGCACAAGTGGGATTGTCTTACTTATTGGGCCTCCTGTTTGTAGCACTCAGGACCCCCCCCCCCCCCCGACCTCCGCAAGACCATCGGCTCTGCCAAGCGGGAGTACAAGAACAGGGTGGAGGACAAATTCAAGAGCCACGACGTGAGGGGTGTGTGGAAGGGGCTGCAGACAATCACGGACTTCAGAGGGAGAACCAGCGGTGTAGAGAACTCCTCTACCTCCCTCCCAGACGAGCTAAACACCTTCTTTGCTCGGTTTGACGTGAACGGCAGCCCGCCAAAGTCAGCGCTGCCTGAGGAGACCAGCCTGCTGAACATCTCAGAGGCTGACGTGCGCAGAGCCTTCAAGCGGGTGGACATCCGGAAGGCGGCGGGCCCAGACCACATCCCGGGGCGCGTCCTCAGAGCATGCGCGGACCAGTTGGCAGGAGTCTTCGCAGACATCTTCAACCTGTCCCTGTCCCAGGCTGTTGTTCCCGAGGTCTTCAAGATGTCCATCATCGTGCCTGTCCCGAAACACCCCAAGGTAACTGCTCCTGAATGACTGGAGACCCATAGCCCTCACCTCGATTGTCAGTAAATGCTTCGAGAGGCTGGTCAAGGACTTCATTTGTTCCATGTTGCCTGCCACGCTGGACCCATGGCAATTTGCGTACCGTCAAAACAGATCCACTGACGACGCGATTGCCATGGCACTTCACACTGCCCTCTCTCACCTGGAGGGGAAGAACTGTTGTGTGAGAATGCTGTTTGTGGACTTCAGCTCGGCGTTCAACACGATTAGTTGCTGCCAAGCTCGACACCAAGCTCAGGGGTCTAGGCCTGCACCGACCATGTGCAGCTGGATACTGGACTTCCTGTCGGGCCACCGCCAGGTTGGTGAGGATGGGCAAGCACCACCTCAGAGCCACTGAACCTCAACACTGGGAGCCCCCTCAGGGATGCGTGTTGAGCCCTCTCCTCTACTCCCTGTACACCCACGACTGCATGGCTATGCACAGCTCCAACGTCATCATCAAGTTGCTGACGACACGACAGTGTTGGGTCTGATCGCCGACGACGACGAGACAGCCTACAAGGAGGAGGTTGGATCACTGGCACAGTGGTGCCAAGAGAAACAACCTCGCCCTCAACGTCAAGAAGACCAAGGAGCTGATCGTGGACTACAGGAAGCGGAGAGGAGAGCACGCCCCCATCTCCATCGACGGTGCTGCAGTAGAGAGGGTCAGCAGCTTCAAGTTCCTCGGCGTGCACATCTCCGAGGACCTCACATGGACCACGCACACCACACACGTGGTGAAAAAGGCCCAACAACGCCTGTATTTCCTCAGGCGACTGAGGAAATTCAACATGTGCCCCCGCATCCTCAGAACATTCTACTCCAGTACCATCGAGATTGTTCTCTATACACCAGGCGGTGCGTGGCCAAGGCCAAACGGATTATTAAAGACAATAACCACCCCAGCCACGAACTGTACACACTTCTACCGTCAGGCAGGCGATACCGCAGTATCAAGTGCCACACGAGCAGACTCAGAGACAGCTTCCACAGTCAGGCCATCAGGCTGCTGAACAAGTGCCAGTGCTAAGTGTTACTGCTAGTGCTAGTGCTACTGCTAGTGCCAGCTCTGGTGTGCTAGTGCTAAGTGTTACTGCTAGCGATACTGCTTAGTGCTAGTCCTGGTGCTAAGTGCTAGTGTTACTGCTGGTGCAAGTGCTGGTAGTAGTGCTAAGTGTTGGTGCCGGTGCTACTGCTAGTGCTAGTGCTAGTGTTACTGCTACTGCTACTGCTAGTGCTAGTGTTACTGCTAGTGCTAGTGCTAGTACTAGTGTTACTGCTAGTGCTAGTGCTACTGCTAGTGCTAGTGTTACTGCTAGGGCTAGTGCTAGTACTAGTGTTACTGCTGGTGCTAGTGCTAGTGTTACTGCTAGTGCTAGCTAGTGTTACCAGTGCTAGCCGGTGCTAAATATGCTGGTGCTAGTGTTGTTCTAGTGTGTTCTGGTGTGACTGTCTGAGGAAGTATTCTGTGACATTCTGTGAATGTCAAAATATAACAATGTATATTTTATTACATTGATTTATATTTGTATTGCTCCCCTTAATATTTTTTGTATACTTTATTTTATCTTATACAGTTTTCTTTTGTTTAGATTTTTTGTAACTTGTTAATATAGTTTTCTATTCTATTTCTATTTCTATTTGTATTCTTTTATAACTGCGGTCGGCTGTCGGGCGTTTTGCACATAAGAATTTCACTCACTGCTTATACTTGTGTAAACTGTGAAGTGACAATAAAACACTTGAAACTTGAACACACTCAGACACAGTGTGTGTGCTGAGCGGTGGTGATAGGGCCGAGCTCCTGCTGGGCTCTCTTGTATTGTCCCCTGGCCAATCATAGATTAGAGGACAGAACCGACTCGACACTGGGTCATTCTGTAATAGGCTATCTATTACAGCTAAGACACGTGCACACACACACACACACACACACACACACACACACACACACACACACACACAACACAACACACACACACACAACACACACACACACACAACACACACACAAACACAACACACACACAAATACACACACACACACACACACACACACACACACACACACACACACACACACACCACACACACACACACACACACAAATACACAAAAAAACAGCATCTACACTTCACTCACAGAATGTTGTTGCTTTTTTGCATGCAGCTGCAAAGTAGGTCCCCGGGAAATTGGTTCATCTCAGGAAGTGAGTGAGTGAATGGAAGAAGAGAGTGATTTTACAAAATAGCCCGCATTGCCATTGTAGGGAAAATGGCTTTTCTTTTCTGCACAACTTTCGGACAGAGAGGGAAACTAAAGTAGATTTCTATTTGCCACCCCCCCCTCCCCCCCGTGCGAAGCGGCATTATCCACAAGAACCTATTATCGGAGGAGGGTACAGCGTATGCTCCAGCCAGTTTAAGCGCGTCGCTGGATGGCGGAGGGATGGGGGCAGGACTCTCCTCTTCCTCACCAGCCCCCTGGGAGACAAAGGAATGACTGCACGTCGTCTAACTTTGTGGAGATGTAACTGTTATGTAGTTGGGCCGTCATTGGCAGCCTTATAGCAGGGAAACCTGTCCACTGGCCACCATTATGCTCCCGGAACACTGGAGCTAAAGCCTACACAAGTATCTCCCAGGTCCTGCAGACACAGATCTAGTGCTCATTACGTGCACATGCGCCCGTGTGTGTGTGTGTGTGTGTGTGTGTGTGTGTGTGTCGTGTGTGTGTGCGTGTGTGTATGCGTTTCTCTGCAGTCATCGGAGGAATATGGGGACTGCAGAACCTCTATATCATTGTGTGTGTGTGTGTGTGTGTGTGTATATGTATGTGCGTGCGTGTGTGTGCATGCCTGTATGTGGGTGTGTGTGTATGTATGTATGTATGTATGTGTGTATGTATGTGTGTGTATTGATGAGACCAAATCCAACATAAACCGTCATTTAGCTCAGTATACACTTCCTCCTCCCGCCCGCCCGCCCTCTCACAAGAACACATCTCTAGTCTAGTGGCGAGACGTGCTCGAGTAAACAAAACCACACTATCCAATGTTTTGGGTGCTGCTGTGATCATGACTGGATCCCTGGCCACCCCACCTGACGGCTACCAGCTTGCTCTTCAGCCAGCACCCCATCACAATATTACTATTCCATTCCATTGTGTGTGTGCCATGCGTGTGGATGTGTGTGTGTGTGTGCGGGTGTATGTCCGTGTGTGTGTGCATGTATGTATGTATGTATGTCTGTGTGTTTGTGTGTGTGTGTGTGTGTGTGCATGTATGTATGTCCATGTCTGTGTGTGTGTGTGTGTGTGTGTGTGTGTGTGCTATAGGTATGCAGCCTGTTCTCTACTCAGTGAGAGAGGCCCTCGATGGCAGACCCCACTGGGTGCGGACCGGCACGGAGATCTGTTACTACAGGTATGCCGGGGCGCCCAGACGGAGCGTCTAGAACGTGCTTCACACCACCCACGTGCTTCTTAAATTGTTCCCACTTGGACCATTGCCCCAACAAGCGAGCACCCTCCTGACTTTTTTGTTTGCTCTCGTTCTCTTCTATACGTTGAAATAAAGTGCAAACGTTCATTCATTATTAATGACCACTGTAATCATCAGTTGCTGGACAAAAAGCTGATAATGTGTTATTGGTCGTGAAACACCGCTGGGCCAGACTTCTGTTGCTGCCCACTAGTGCCTCGTCCACAATGTTGAACCTTTAGCAGGCGGCGTTGAGGTCATCCAATAAGAGCTCAAAGAGCTAGCATGGTTACGGTTCAAGAATTCAGAATTCCCGATCCATTTTTGCTGGAATTTGAACACATTCCAGAGTGTAGCTTTAGCCGTCCACCACCGTCTCTCAGTGTTTTGCCGCAACGTTTTCCCTCCTGTTCAGATGCTCCCCCTTCTCTGTCTGTCTTCATCTAGGAATCACTTCTGTCCGCTGCACGGCAAGAGAGGGCAGACTTTTTACACTTTGACCTTCACTGTGACCTTTAAGCACAATGAAGACGTGTGCTACCTGGCCTACCACTATCCGTACACGTACTCTGCACTGCAGGTATACACGCCTGTCTGTCTGTCTGTCTGTATGCCCAGCTGCCTGTGTTTCTAGGCTTGCAGTGTGTACCAATAGCATTTACTTTCTGAACACAGTTGAGTTGTATTATTAATTATCCACTTTGCTTTTGTTGTGATGTTTGTGGAATTTTTTGGTGCACCTACTGGTGCACTTCTGCTTTTCTGCATGTGTGTGTGTGTGTGTGTGTGTGTGTGTGTGTGTCTGTGTGTGTGTGTGTGTGAGAGCGTGCATGCATGTATGTGCATGCGTAATGTGTGTGCATGTGTGTGCGCGTGGGAACCAGGCTCCATCTGAGAACATTTTCATTCCGCTCTGGAGTCTGGCGAAAAAGACAGTCGCCTCCCATTGTCATACGAAAATACATGTGTGGTGTTGCTATGGGCTGCAGAATCCGTCCCTAACGATCAGCCCGGCCAACACGGTGTTAAGGTCTGTGATGATCCTGTCAGAGTTACGGTGTGCACGTGTATGCCTAACATACACTATAACATATCTCATACAAATACACACAGGGATGGAGTTCTGCAGATTGCTCCAATTCAATTTGACACATTTACTTCATTATATTACACATATCATGGAATATAATGTAATTGTCATGTAATTGTATGTTATATCTGGTTTTTGGACAACAAGAAACAGTCTGCAGTCATAAAACTAAGTGTTTATCCGCCGCTTCAATATAGTTTCCAGACTCGTGACACTTGTGAGCAGGAACAATATATAGGCTGTTTTTCAAAGCCTCATTTCTTGATGCTGCGAGACATTCAACGGCGCCTACGTATAGAAATATCTGCTAGTACTGTATAGGAGCTGGAAATAACTGCAATTATAGCAAAATCATACTTTGAGTGGCTGCATGTGATATTGTGTTGAAGTCGCTCATATTGATTCCCAGCGCTGTGCGTAGCAGCGAGGCATGGCGGTGTGCACATGATTTAATCACTGATTGTTGCTGCGGTGGTGGGAAGCTTCTCATATCATTGATTTCCCTCTCATTAGCATGCTAATTATTATGCCTTTTCATTTTCCCTCAGCCCTGCTTTGTCATTTAGCTGCAAAACATGAAGGGAACTTTGAAAGGCAAAAGTAAAGCTTGTTGTCTGTTGCTTTCGCTCAAATTCATATTCATTCTCCAAATATTTATATGACTTTACAGTCTCACAACAACAACAATTCTCGGCACCAACATGGGGGATCACGGATAACCTTTATCTTCATTGCAAGGCTTTGTTGAATAATTCTGCCATTTCATTTTCTGTCCGAAAAAACAACATTTTCTGGGAGAAAAGTCACCCTTGGTTTCCATCCAGGGCGAAGCGGCGCCCTTAATCCTACCGCGTGCCTGCTCCTCGTCCTCTTATCTCCGTGCGTCTCTGCTCCACACAGGCCCATCTCCAGGTGCTGGAGCGCTCGCTGGACCCCGCCAAGGTGTTTTTCCGGCAGCAGCCTCTGTGTGACAGCTTGGCCGGGAACCCGTGTCCATTGGTCACTATCACCGCCTGCCCGGCCAGCAGAGGTTGGAGGGACATGCATCAACTGCGTAAGTGTGTGTGTGCGTGTGTGTGTGTGTGTGTGCGTGTGCGTGTGTGCATACAGTATGTGTCTTTCTGTGTGTGTGTGTGTGTGTGTGTGTGTTAGTGTGTGCGTGCGTGTGTGTCTTTCTGTTGTGTGTGTGTGTGCAGCAGAATAAAAAAATTAGAATAATAAAGTTATGATTAGAATAGATGTGTGTGTGTGTGTGTGTGTCGGTTTGTGTAGGTGCGGTTTTACCCCCAATATGTTTTTGTGTATGCGTTTGTCAAAGTAAACACTGTGTTAATAAGTGTGATACGTATCTACAGATTGTGTGTGTGTGTGTGTGTGTGTGTGTGTGTGTGTGTGTGTGTGACAGTGATAGATCTGGCCAACACTATTTTACACAGCGAAAAATACATTATAACGAGATCTTGATATACATCAATGAGAATATAGAAATATAGAAATCTTGTACATAACAAAAAAATTGCCATTACCAGTACATTATTTGCGTGATACATGTGGTTGACAGTCCCATAATGTCACAAGCTGTAGGTCCAGACTTTTAAATGGCATGGAGGGCTCAGGAAGGTAGAACCCGGTGTTAGAATGGAGACCATGTTTTGGCTCAAGGTTCATTTTCTGTTTCTGTTTGTTGCTGTGGCCTCATGACTCATTTTCGGTCCATTCTTTGTTATTGCACCAAAACCTACACCTCTGTCGTTACATTACCTGGTCCTCATTTTGCTTGTCAGTGTTAAGAAGAAATAGTCGTCATTTGATCACATTTAGGACTCGAGAATAGAATGATGCTAGACATAGATAATCACAGATCAATGTATCAAGGTACAAGTACTCTGAAGTGTGCAGATCCATGTATTATAGACACACAAAGTAGCTAGCTGGCCAATATCACAAATACAATCAGGGTACAGTGTTGTGTGAACTCCGAATAACTCGGAAGAAGTACAAAGGGGAGAGCTCGCTTGCACTCAGGGTACAAGAACACAAGCAAGCCCTCAGTGGAGCTGCAGTAAGCTCACTACCTTCAGTCTGGTTCATCACGGCTGTGGGCTGCAGACAAATATTCCTGAAAAAGTTAGGGATCTGCACGTCTGTGTCTGGCAGACCCTTTTAACATTTAATGAAAGGGGCTGACTAGTGGTGGTTTAGTTTTCACTGGTGGAAATGTTAATTTAATATATCTGTCGTTTTCACAAGCTGTGAAATGCCCATTTACGATATCTGTAAAAGAGTTTTAACATGTAGAAATGTCATTTAGACGAGTCAAAACTGATTTACAGGCATCTTTAATTTAATTATAGATGTCAGTAGACTTTTTTTAAGAGTAATGATTACAGACATCTCAGCTACAATTGAATTCCTAAGCTTTGAAAAAGGATTGTGACTATAGTTTACGTTCCCATGCAATGCAATTGTAGATATCTCAAATGACATTCTTACTAGTTACAATTCCAAGCCAACACATCAATAATAAAATGTTCACAAGTAAGAAATACATTGTAGATTCAATTACAAATGACACTTTTTTTTTAACCAGCCAAAAATCAATTATTGATCTCTACAATTGCTATTACCACTACTGATTAAATGTTGGAAGGGTCTGCCATACTCTTTGTACACTCATATCTGCATAGTGAAGAATACAATGCTAGGTATGTGTGTGTGCATGTGTTATGTGTGTGTGTGTGTGTGTGTGTGTGTGTGTGCATGTGTGCGTGTGTGTGTGTGTGTGTGTGTGTGTGTTTATGTATGCGTGCATGTGTTGTATGTGTGTGTGTGTGTGTGTTGTGTTTATGTATGCGTGCGTGTGTTGTATGTGTGTGTGTGTGTGTGTGTTGTGTGTTTATGTATGCGTGCGTGTGTTGTATGTGTGTGTGTGTGTGTGTGTTGTGTTTATGTATGCGTGCGTGTGTTGTATGTGTGTGTGTGTGTGTGTGTGTGTGTGTGTGTTGTGTGTGTGTGTGTGTGTTGTGTTTATGTATGCGTGCGTGTGTTGTATGTGTGTGTGTGTGTGTTGTGTGTTTATGTGTGCGTGTGTTGTATGTGTGTGTGTGTGTGTGTGTGTGTGTTGTGTGTTTTGTGTATGCGTGCATGTGTTGTGTGTGTGTGTGTGTGTGTTGTGTGTTTATATATGCGTGCATGTGATGTGTGTGTGTGTGTGTGTGTTGTGTTTATGTATGCGTGCGTGTGTTGTATGTATGTGTGTGTGTGTGTGTGTTTATGTATGCGTGCGTGTGTTGTGTGTGTGTGTGTGTGTGTGTGTTGTGTTTATGTATGCATGCGTGTGTTGTATGTGTGTGTGCGTGTGTGTGTTGTGTGTTTATGTATGCGTGCGTGTGTTGTATGTGTGTGTGTGTGTGTGGTGTTGTGTTTATGTATGCATGCGTGTGTTGTATGTGTGTGTGTGCGTGTGTGTGTTGTGTGTTTATGTATGTGTGCGTGTGTTGTATGTGTGTGGTGTGTGTGTGTGTGTGTGTGTGTGTTGTGTGTTTTGGTGTATGCGTGCATGTGTTGTGTGTGTGTGTGTGTGGTGTTGTGTGTTTATATATGCGTGCATGTGATGTGTGTGGTGTGTGTGTGTGTTGTGTTTATGTATGCGTGGCGTGTGTTGTATGTATGTGTGTGTGTGTGTTTATGTATGCGTGCGTGTGTTGTGTGTGTGTGTGTGTGTGGTGTGTTGTGTTTATGTATGCAATGCGTGTGTTGTTATGTGTTGGTGCGTGTGTGTGTTGTGTGTTTATGTATGCGTGCGTGTGTTGTATGTGTGTGGGGTGTGTGTGTTGTGTTTTTTTTGGTTTTGTATGTGTGTGTTGTATGTTGTGTGTGCGTGTGTGTGTTGGTTGTGTTATGTAGTGTGCGTGGTTGTATGTGTTGTGTGTTTGTGTGTGTGTGTGTGTGTTGTGTTTATGTATACGTGCTGTGTGTTGGTATGTGTGTGTGTGTGTTTATGTATGCATGCGTGTGTTGTATGTGTGTGTGCGTGTGTGTGTGTGTGTGTGTGTGTTGTGTGTGTGTTGTGTGTTTATGTATGCGTGCGTGTGTTGTATGTGTGTGTGTGTGTGTGTGTGTGTGTGTGTGTGTGTGTGTGTGTGTGTTATGTATGCGTGCGTGTGTTGTATGTGTGTGTGTGTGTGTGCAGCCACGCGTGCAGAGAGAGCCGTGTCAAGCTATTGTTTACATTGCACTATTAAATTGAAAGCCACTGATCCTTAACACAAGTATGGAGAAAGCATTTGTTTGGGGCGAGACGACCACATGCAATTCATCACCTCAGCATTACCACAGTATCACAGAGCAAATGGTTTTATCGAACACTGGGATGTCAGACAATGCGTAGCACCCTGTTACCAAATACAGATGGCAAAGCTAATCTTCCCAGAAATTTTTATGTAATTTTAAATTAAATTAAAATGTCCCTTTGTTTTTACAAAACCAAATAAAGTGAAGAATGTGCGTTCCATTGGAGCTGGCAGGTTCCAAGAGTAGTGAGTAGAATGGATTGCTTTGGAGAGCAGCGTGTAGCACCGAACACCGCCAGGTACACACATGGGTGTTGAGTATATCAAGCTGTGTGTACCACTTCTAATTTTACGTTAGTAATTAAAAGGTTGGAGCTTGTTAATTCAAGCTATATTGACGAGTGCGTCGTAATGTCACCGCAATGTACCGTATGGCTTACGGTTCCGTCGCGTTGAAAAATATTTCATTTGTCAAATCTGAGAAAGCTAACTTTAAGCCAGTGGCATATTGACTGACACTGGTAAATCATAGAACACAGAGAACATAATATAAAACCATAATAAACATGTCAAATTCAAAAAGCGTTGCTAATGGAGTTACAGCGCTCACAAGCGTGATGGTGACGTGAGAAGATGACCTTGGATGGTAATTACTTTCATGGTGAGTAGCAGCGGCTGTCTGTGGCAGGGCTTCTCAGGGCCACAACACTGTCTTGAGTGTATTGAAATAAATACAAACGTAGAAAAATATTGGCCACCGTTCTATATTTCACGTCTAGAGGTATTATTTTGACAGGGTGTCATTTGACGAAAAGGGTGTTGTCAGTCTGTATAAGAGGACAATGATATTGTTTTAAAATACATAGATCTCGAGGACGAATGATACGATTACGTTAGTGCCGTGTAACGCCGGTGGAATATAAGTAGCACTGCTGGATTACACATTCATATCAAATACCGTGGACAGATACAGAGATTCATGGATTCCATGTATACTTTTTCTTTGCTTTCAATTTTTCTCTCAAAAGGCACCTAGATATAATAATCATGCTTTAAATCACGATGCACATGAACACTACATTTTGTCCGTTCTTATTCTCTATATTATTCTGTATATTGTCTTGAAATTGAACTCCCGCGCTTGGAATATTTGCCCGTGGAAAGCGCAATAAAATGCTTCCACTAAGATGGAACAAACAGCTATCATACAAACACGGGGACAGCAACTTATTTTATGCAACTAATGTTGCAAAACTACTCCATCAGCCAATAGTAATGGACTTCAACACCTCCATAGGCCAATAGTAATGGACCTCAACCACTCTGTAGGCCAATACTAATGAATGTCGACAAGCCATGGGCCAATTGTAATGGACCTCAACAGGCAACCATCCAATAGAAATGAGCGATGACCGGGCTTTCTGACCAATGGGCCGTGAGAGACGATTTTCTCGGCATCGATAAATCTGAGCAATCGCTGAAGAGACACGCGGGAGCATAACTGAATCCGAGGACAAGAGACGAGCTGTTTGTCTGTCCTTCTGTTTGTCTTGTTGTCTGCGCTGCTGATCCCAGGCGAGACGGGAGAGCAGGTGGTGACGGTAATGCCTGAAACACCAAGATGAATAGACAGACGTACAAACGGTGAGACAGACAGACGGACGGACAGACATACAAACAGAGAGATAGTCAGACGGACAGACATACAAACAGAGAGATAGACAGACGGACAGACATACAAACAGAGAGATAGTCAGACGGACAGACATACAAACAGAGAGATAGTCAGACGGACAGACATACAAACAGAGAGATAGTCAGACGCGACAGACCACTACAAACAGCAGAGATAGACAGACGGACAGACATACAAACAGAGAGATAGTCAGACGGACAGACATACAAACAGAGAGATAGTCAGACGGACAGACATACAAACAGAGAGATAGACAGACGGACAGACATACAAACAGAGAGATAGTCAGACGGACAGACATACAAACAGAGAGATAGTCAGACGGACAGACATACAAACAGAGAGATAGTCAGACGGACAGACATACAAACAGAGAGATAGACAGACGGACAGACATACAAACAGAGAGATAGACAGACGGACAGACATACAAACAGAGAGATAGTCAGACGGACAGACATACAAACAGAGAGATAGTAGCAGACGGACAGACATACAAACAGAGAGATAGTCAGACGGACAGACATACAAACAGAGAGATAGTCAGACGGACAGACATACAAACAGAGAGATAGTCAGACGGACAGACATACAAACAGAGAGATAGTCAGACGGACAGACATACAAACAGAGAGATAGTCAGACGGACAGACATCATGACACAAACACTAAGTTACATTTAAGGTTTTTTCTCACATGAAAGAGTGAGGCCTCTTTGAAGGAGTATTGGACATAGAAGTCATACTTGTTCAAGTTCATTCTTTGATGCACTGTATTTTGCGACATATTGAAGTATTTGTTGCAAATAAAAGTCCAGCACTTTAAGACGGTTGTCTTCCAGCTTATTATATTTCTATGACTTGACTTGTGACTTGCTTGACCTAAGCTATGACTTGACTTGACTTGACTCGACTCTCACAAAAATGACTCGGGACTTGCTTGAGACTCGAAGGTTAAGACTTGAGACTTGCTTGAGACTTGCACATGTGTGACTTACTCCCATCTCTGGCTCATACACATAACACGT
>PIJE02000324.1:349879-354879 GCA_002895965.2 Coryphaenoides rupestris
CACACACACACACACACACACACACACACACACACAGAGCACTCTCTCCTCTACACACACACTCTCTCTCACTCTGTCTTTGTCTCTCTCACACACACACACACACACACACACACACAAACAGCACTCTCATACACACACACACACACACACACACACACACACACACACACACACACACACACACACACACACACACACACATATTCACAAATACGAGGCCTAATTACATTGTTTCTGTTTCTCTGACACACATGCACACACACTCCACTGTAAACACATTCTGCCTCTCTCTCGCTCTCACACACACACACACACACACACACACACACACATACACACACACACACACACACACACACATGCTTAATCATGACACAAACACTAAGTTACATTGAAGGTTTTTTCTCACATGAAAGAGTGAGGCCTCTTTGAAGGAGTATTGGACATAGAAGTCATACTTGTTCAAGTTCATTCTTTGATGCACTGTATTTTGCGACATATTGAAGTATTTGTTGCAAATAAAAGTCCAGCACTTTAAGACGGTTGTCTTCCAGCTCATTATATTTCTATGACTTGACTTGTGACTTGCTTGACCTAAGCTATGACTTGACTTGACTTGACTTGACTGGACTCTCACAAAAATGACTCGGGACTTGCTTGAGACTCGAAGGTTAAGACTTGAGACTTGCTTGAGACTCGCACATGTGTGACTTACTCCCGTCTCTGACACACACACACACACACACACATACACAGACAAGTCAACATACGCAGGTCCGCAGACGTGTAGTAATTAACACACGTGTGCAGACAGACACTCTGAGATGAGCTTCGGGGGGAAACTCCGTCTGCATTGAGATAAAGTTGCGTCTTACGGCAATCAAACAATAAGCCAGAGTGTTGTCTATCTTTGTGTAATGAATATTTATGTGTTTGTGGTTCTCGTGCACCATTTGTTTGCTTCAAAGCATCTGTTTAAACAGCAACACGTCAGGGAGCCTGACACTCTCTGTCTCTCTCTATGTCTGTCTCACTATGTCTCTCTCTCTCTCTCTCTGTCTGTCTGTCTGTCTGTCTGTCTGTCTGTCTGTCTGTCGCTGTCGCCTGTCTTTTCCCTCTCGTTTCTCTCTATGTATTCCGCAATGAGTCGGCCAATGTGATGCAATGATTGCATTTTTTTTGTATAATGAAGTGTTTTAAGAGAGCGGTTCTTGGTCTAACAGCCTTTAATCCTGCAGACAAGGGAATCTGCCAACACCCCCTTGTGAGAGCGAGAGTGGTTATGAATCATGCATTGGCAACGCTTTCAATTAGCTCACTGACACGAGGCATCAAATTCAGACTTAGTTTTCTGAAGTCATTACAGAAACATACTGTGTTTTCAGGCTTGTCTGTCAGGACGATGGGGCTTGACCAGGCACTCTTGGACTATTCAATCAAATTCAACTCCACCATCTTCCTAATCAATTAGTTTCTTGCGGGCCTCCGGTACCTGACGTGGCTTTTGGTGCCGAATTTTTCCTGGTTGGGTGCGTATTTCATGTTCCACAAGGTGAATGCGGCCCGGGAAGAATGAAAAGACATCCGGCTTACCATCCGCTAGCTCTTTTGTTTGCTGCAGTTGGTGAGGAGAGAGGCCTGGGCCAGACTGCACTTGGTCCCGGGCAGATTATTTCGGCAATTTTCCTCTTTCCCGGTTGCCATACTTTGTAATTGACTTACCCAACCTTTTCAATTCCGACAAATGGTTACTGCCAAGCAGCCAATAACTTGCACACAACTGTGGGGACCAGCACTAGGACTCCCAGTTTGAATTCTCTGGGTTGGGCTGCTCTGTTATAAGCGGCACTCTGATCTCTGTGTGCTTTCCCCATGTGCTCCACAGCTGCCATCCCGTCTCACGTCACCCAGACACGTTCAATCCCATTACGATGGGGACAGGGTTGCTCCTCCCAGGTTCCCTTGGCTATGTCTAGAAGGCCCCTCGGTTTGTAAGAATACGACAAGTCAAAGGGTGGGGAACCAGTGAAAGACTTGGGAACTTCACTTTTGGCAAACGGGCTCCAAGATAGGGGAGAAGCTGCTCCCAATTTCTTCCCTCTTTGTTGATGAATTTCTTCAGCATGGATTTAAGAGTCTTGTTAAAGCATCCATAAAGCCATCGGTCTGGAGGTAATACACCATGGACATAAAGGGGCTCCCTTGGTTGGTAAGAATCTCTTTTGGAATCTCTACGTGGCTGCTGATGTGGAATTCTTTAGATATTTGTTTATCACCGGACGGCTTCTGGATACCGGGTGGTGTAGTCTTCTACGACCAAGATGTACTGGTGAGGGTAGGAAGGAGTTAACCTGGTTGCCACTGAAGTCTTCTCTAGAACCTGGACATTTGTTTATGCATTACCAAGGGTGGGGTCCTGTAACTGAGCTGTTCCACACTGACCTTTAAGTGGTGGTCCAAACAAATATAATTAGGACAGTGCATAGGTCACTGCTAATCCTGTTGTTAAGTCATCCAGCAGTCCAGTCTATTCTCATGTGGTGTTCTTGCCACACAAACTACAGAATGCTGTTTCAGATTTCAGGTTGAATCCGCAACAAAAGGACAGTGCATTGTAATCTGTAATACAACTTCTCAAACGGGTGAGAATTTTCCTTTTCCACATATGAAGGCAATAACAGTCCACCGGCAATAATAGACCACTTTGGTGTTCGTAAATAATGGTGATGTATTTTGGAGGAGGGGCCTGGCCTGTGGCAGAAGGTGCTGTCTCTTGACAGGTTCTCTCAGTAGCGGTGGCAGTAAAATACTAATGGGAGCGCAGAATTTCATCTTTAACGAGCTAACCTGAAGCACATTATTATGGGTCTTTCACATGCCTATTTATATTAAAGGTTTGTCGGCACAATGTAAGGAGGGAAACATACTAAATAAACCCATGCTTAGCAATGGGGTGTTGTTTCCAGACCCACACTCACAGTTGTTGACATAAACTAATAAATGGCCAAGTGCAATTGCTAGACATTTATGCATATGGCGTAGACTCCAATTAACCCGAAGCCTAGCATGCAATACTGAAGAGAAACTAAAGCAATGCAAGTAGTTAGACGACTGTGTGGTGTGCAGCAATATGTTTCAATGTTTTTCAAAGAGTTCATCATAACTTACCAGTCAAACGTTCATGCATATGCTAACTAAATCAATATCACCTTGATCCCCTGTGTATTGCTATGTTCCAAATGCGGGCAATCTAGACAAATCCCCTCCCTGTGAAAATCATCAGGGTATTGAATATTTCATACATCGTCCATATTAAATTAAATTAAGTCTAAAAACCACTGCTACCTGTATTGTGTCTGGACTGAGTTATGTGTGTTTAATATTGTTTATACAGTGCTTGACCCTTGGACTCAGTAATTCCCTTGTGTGTATTGAGTTTGACCCTTACATTCTTTTAATCCCTTTGTTCTGCTTAATCACTTGTTAAATGAGCTGGATAAAGCCTCTTATTTAATTATCTACTCTTCTGTTGTTGTCAGACTGTTGGCTACATTGGAAGGCTTTGGATATTCATTTAGTGTCCATACCTGTGAATAACACAAAATTGAAAATAATGGGCCCATCAACTTTCTGTTGCTGAGGCATGGAATTGGTGTTGCTGTAGCAACCTGCGCCAACAATGGTACTTTTTATTCATTGAAGAGAGTGGGGAGCATCCGTTTCTCCCTGGACGCATTTCATCATTTCGATGGCGTCAAAAAAGCTGTCATAGCAGAGGAAGCCTGTCGTTCTCTTTGTACGGGCGGATAATCACAGGTAAAGGCCGAGGACGGTGCATTGAGTCGTTATCACAGTAGTCAACGGCGCTGCTTCCGTTACACACGGACAGACGCGGGTAGCAATTACATTTAAACACACTTACAGACGCGTTGACGCCGGAGTGTGTGAGATCCCCTGCAAGGCGTAGCACACTGGTGGGCACACTTGCCAGCCCACACATCCTGTTCCTGTTTCTTTTATCCGGTGGGAAATCCTGTTGAGTTCATCGTCCATTGAAGGACAAACTGTCTTGGAAAAACACATGCCAACACACACACACACACACACACACACACACACACACACACACATAACCATTGAGCACTTAACAAAGCAATCACTCCGCAAGCGGTAGGATGGAGCATACGGTTCAAATTGGTAGTTATGTATTCTGCAAATGACTAAGGGAACATCGCAGCTGTATGTGTTTGTGTGTGTGTGTGTGTGTGTGTGTGTGTGTGTGTGTGTGTGTGTGTGTGTGTGTGTGTGTGTGTGTGTGTGTGTGTGTGTGTGTGTGTGTGTGTGTGTGATGTAAGTCTTGCAACACGATTCTGACATTTCTAAGGAATTAGGTTGGACACTGACGGGATTTAATCATGTGCCTCTTGGGTCTTTCTCTCTCTTTCTTGTCCTTTTGTCTCGTTGGAGATTCACCGACTCCATGTATCCATCGCTCCCGTGGTTTTTGTATTTTTCTTACCCTTATCTACTCACATTCTTGCTATCTGCCCCGGAACACATTCTCCCTCTCTCTCGCTCACACATTTCCTCCCTCTCTCTCTCTCTCTCTCTCTCTCTCTCTCTCTCTCTCTGTGTGTCCAAGTTTGACCTGTTCAAAGATGAACAAAAGCTGATTCAATTGCGGATGCTGACTTGTTAATGACCTCCACGTCGCAATGAACGCATGAATGTATTCATCGGTGATGCATGTGCTGTGACACGGTGTTGCACGGCCTTCACACGCAGACCCACTCCATGGATGGTGTATATTCAAATGAACAGCGTTTACCTCTCCTCCACGTTGCCTGCACACAGAGCTCCCCCGTTTAGTTTTTCCCGCCATCTTACAGCCGCCGGAGTTCATGGGCCACGGATGCGCTTATAAGATAAGATAGATAATAACTTTAATTCTTTAAGGTTTCTCAAAAAATACATAAGAATACGCCTAATAGAATAAC
>PIJE02000324.1:372379-407379 GCA_002895965.2 Coryphaenoides rupestris
TCGACATGTGTGACAAAATCACTTTGTTTAACTTCTCATGGCCGCTTGAAGCCCGGGTCTCCCCTCATTAGGCCACTACCCTGCCCTGCTTCGCTTGAGTCTCAGTTATGAAGTTATGATTAACATTACAATAGAGGATAGACTTTTATTGTAAAAGGTAAATAATTCAGAGAGAGAGAGAGAGAGAGAGGGAAAGACAGAGAGAGAGAGAGAGAGAGAGAGAGCGAGAGCAAACCAGTCTCACATCAAAATGTGTAAAAGCCTTGTTGGTTCACAGTGCAAAGCACATTAGTTTCACAATAACGCCTCTCAAATTGTCAAGTGAGACACTTATGTTTTTGGTGTTTGGGGCTCTTTCTTTTCCATTGGCCTGCGTCCACACATTACAAGCCACGTGTCAAGTTCCTGTCTGTGAGAAGAAAACAAAATGTCTGACGTTCCTGTTGTTCTCGGTGGAGAATGCATGAGCAACCCCAAAGCACTACTGCAGCGCTAGCTAACAAAGCCCGATAACAACCTGGGTTGTCAGGAAGTTAAACCAGCCTTTAGCACGAGTGGGAGGCCCTCTCCACTTTGGGAGGCAGTGCAGGGAGGACCGTAACATAGTGTAGTGCGGGGGGAAAGCTCACAGATTGTAAGGAAAATAAAAGCCCACTGGCTTCCAGAACTACTAGAGATGTGTTGCACGCAAGCGCTGTGAACAAACACATTAACCACTTATACAATTGAAATGACAGCCCGCGGTGCGCGCCCAAGTGTGTCAAACTTTATCGTCGGTGTGTGTGAACAGCGGACCAACAATGATGCAATCACGGCGCTCAGCAACGGTCTCTTGCAGTGCTGGAAGTTACAGCTGTATGCAGTATTCCAATGAAGACACACGGCTGTGAACGCATGGGAATATTTTAAATGATCCTAAAACAAAAGTGGTGTGTACACGGTGCAACGTTTCTATGAAAGACGGACCTTCTTCTGAAATGCCATGACTTGTACCAAGAACTGTGGGCATGGGTGTGTCTAAGGTGGGGGGGGGGGGGGGGTGGCGGCTTTTTACCAAAGAGAGGGCCTGACACAAACGGTTCGGTAAGCACCACTTTAACAAATAGACACATCTTCAAATCCAGCCGTGTGTGTGTGTGTGTTTGTCTGTGTGTGTATCTGTGTGTGTCTGTGTTTGTCTGAGTGATCTTGCTGAGCTGAGGATGGGAGGAGTGCCAGACGTCTGTCTCGCGTGAAGTCGTCCGCATCAACGTTGGCACGGATGGAAAAAGAGAGGGATAGACTTTCATAGTTAAGGGGAAATTCAGAAAGAGAGAGAGAGAGACCGAGAGTGACTGAGAGAGAGGGAGAGGGAGAAAGAGAGACAGAGAGCAACCAAGTCTCACATCAAAATGTGTAACGGCCTCCTTGGCCTGTGTCCGCGTCAACGTGAACTTTCTGTCTATGAAAAGAAACCAAAATGGCTGACATTCCTGTTCCGCAGCATTCAACATTTCTATTTGCATTTTATTTTCACAATCTTCGTCAAGTGAACGTACGCAATGTTTAGTTTGTTCGTCATTCTTTCAGGTCTTGAAATTCATCAAACGTTTTCATATAAAAGCCCCCAGTGTCTTGACCCCAAGGTCTCCTACAAAAAGCATCAGAGTATGCCTTGATTTATATAAAAGAGACCAGACATTTCCTTTTCCTTTTAATTGAGATGATTTCATAGCAATGCCTTTCATTTTTCAATATGTTTCAATGGAGCATTTGATGATGCTTTGTGAGTCACTTCCTGTCAGGCTCGAGCCTCCACATGTATAATTGTGTGTGTCCTTGAAGCCCTCTATCATATAAAGACACACCAGGTCTCTCGCTCGCTGTCGAGTGCCCTTCACCCTTCGGGTTCATCTGCTTATTGAACCACTAGGGCTACAACACTCACGCTGATAACGAACACATAAAACAAACATAAAACGACAACAAAGCGATCGCAGCCTCCACAGCAAAACACATTTTAATGCCGAAATGATGCTAAAGTATTGCATTCTCCACTGAGATTCAAAGGATTTTCAGCGATTGCCAGCATCCTTAGCAACCACAATGATAGAAAATGTTGCATTCAAACAATTATCTGGCGAGACCTGAAATAATATTCATAATAACTAACAAATCTAAACATCATATACATTCACTGAAGTGAAACCTTGTTGTCCCGTCACGTCACATGGATGCAGGCCCATAGAAAAGAATAGGCCAAAGAAAACATTTCACCATTTTAGAGCCGTTGATGTGAAATGAAATACATTTCGCGCTGTGGACCAATGTAGTCGCAGCACATTTTGATGTGAGACTGGGTTGGAGAGAGAGAGAGAGAGAGAGAGAGTGTGTTATGAAGGCAGGTTAATAGGTTAATATTTCTATTTACTTTCATTTTCATGCGTGCAGAGCGGCGTGTGGGGGTGTTTGAATAGCTTGTTTATGCGTTCATGTGTTTGTTTGCTTGTCTATCTACAGTTGTGGTCAAAAGTTTACATACAATTGTAAAGAACATGTATGTCATGGCAGTCTAGAGTTTACAATCATTTCTACAACATTTATTTTTCTGTGATAGTGATTGGAGCACATACTTCTTTGTCACAAAAAACATTCATGAAGTTTGGTTCTTTTATGAATTTATTATGAGTCTACTGAAAATGTGACCAAATCTGCTGGGTCAAAAATATACATCCAGCAATGCTAATATTTGGTTACATGTCCCTTGGCCATTTTCACCTCAATTAGGTGCTTTTGGTAGCCATCCACAAGCTTCTGGTTGAATCTTTGACCACTCCTCTTGACAGAATCGGTGCAGTTCAGCTAAATTTGTTGGCTTTCTGACATGGACTTGTTTCTTCAGCACTGTCCACATGTTCTCGATGGGGTTTAAGTCAGGACTTTGGGAAGGCCATTCTAAAACCTTAATTCTAGCCTGATTTAGCCATTCCTTTACCACTTTTGATGTGTGTTTGGGGTCATTGTCCTGTTGGAACACCCAACTGCGCCCAAGACCCAACCTTCTGGCTGATGATTTTAGGTTCTCCTGAAGAATTTGAAGGTAAATCCTTCTTCATTATTCCATTTACTTTCTGTGAAGCACCAGTTCCATTGGCAGCAAAACAGGCCCAGAGCATAATACTACCACCACCATGCTTGACGGTAGGCATGGTGTTCTTGGGGTTAAAGGCCTCACCTTCTCTCCTCCAAACATATTTCTGGTCATTGTGGCCAAAGAGCTCCATTTTTGTTTCATCTGACCACAGAACTTTCCTCCAGAAGGCCTTTTCTTTGTCCATGTGATCAGCAGCAAACTTCGCTTCTGGAGCAAGGCTTCCTTCTTGCACGGCAGCCTCTCAGCCCATGGAGATGTAAAACACGCTTGACTGTGGACACTGACACCTGTGTTCCAGCAGCTTCTAATTCATTGCAGACCTGCTTTTTGGTGGTTCTCGGTTGACTCTTGACCATCATTGGTCAAGATGGTTCTCTCAGCAGCAGGTGATAGCTTGTGTTTTCTTCCTGATCGTGGCAGTGACACAACTGTTCCATGCACTTTATACTTATGAACAATTGTTTGCACAGTTGATCTCAGGACCTGTAGCTGCTTTGAAATTGCTCCAAGTGATTTTCCTGACTTGTTCAAGTCAATGATCCGCTTTTTCAGATCCGTGCTGAGCTCCTTTGACTTTCCCATTGTAGTGTTTGTGTCTGAGTCTAATGATCGTATCAAATGAGTCATATTTAAATGGACTCAGAGAAGTCACCAGCTGTAGTCAATCATAATCACTCACAAGAAGTTAAGAGGCCACAAAGATCATTTGATTGACACAACTTTGTACATCACCTAAATTGATCATTCATGTTGCTGTATGTATATTTTTGACCCAGCACATTTGGTCACATTTTCAGTAGACTCATAACAAATTCATAAAAGAACCAAACTTCATGAATGTTATTTGTGACAAAGAAGTATGTGCTCCAATCACTATCACAGAAAAATAAGAGTTGTAGAAATTATTGGAAACTCTGGACTGACATGACATACATGTTCTTTACAAGTGTATGGAAACTTTTGACCACAACTGTAGATTTGTGTCCAGTCGTGTGTGTTTGCCTATGTTTCCATGTATTAATTTGTGCTGGCACACATGTGTGTGTGTGTGTGTGTGTGTGTGTGTGTGTGTGTGTGTGTGTGTGTGTGTGTGTGTGTGTGTGTGTCAGTCACCTTCGTTCTCATTCATTATTGCGTCAATATTTGTTCTCAGTGTTCATAAAACTACACCAGTTGCCAGTCGCCAAATCAACTTTATTTCATGGAACACAGAAACTGTTTATTTTGGCAAACCCCCCCCCCCCCCCCCCCCCCCTGCCTTATATCCATAATGACCTCATTTAAACATGACCCTTGTGCACAAAAACGGCCAAACCTCACACGCTAGTTTTGTTGCTTGTCCAAAATGTGTTTGTTTGCTTGTCTATCTACAGTTGTGGTCAAAAGTTTACATACACTTGTAAAGAACATGTATGTCATGGCAGTCTAGAGTTTCCAACACTTATTTTTTTGTGATAGAGTGATTGGAACACATACTTCTTTGTCACAAAAAACATTCATGAAGTTTGGTTCTTTTATGAATTTATTATGGGTCTACTGAAAATGTGACCAAATCTGTGCACAAAAACGGCCAAACCTCACACACTAGTTTTGTTGCTTGTCCAAAATGGAAAGGTGTCCAGTATTCATGATTTATGTGCAACCAATGTAAAAAAGAAAAGAAAAGAAAAGAAAAAGCAATCAGTCTGAATATTTAAATGATTTTTTCTATGATCGAATAAGTAATTGTTCTGTCATCACCAACATTCCGCAGGAAAAAAGGAGGACTTAGTTTGCGGTGTCAGTGTATTGAGTGGAAAAATTCACGGAATGTGACAAATTTGTGTTTTGTGTCTCTGCCACAAGCCGGGTGTAATTTGTTCACGTGTACGCACATAAAACAGACTCATGCAAGTGGATTTGAGTTTAAAAAAAAAACCAAATCCCGGTGGTATGCAGCTGTTCCGTCACAGCGGAGGTTGATTAAAGCCATTTAAATACAGTTGAGCGGGTGCTTGATTGAACCACCAACTGGCTGCGACTGATTAGTTTGTCACGTGCCAAGAAGTATTGAGTACTGAGACAGTTGTGTGTGTGTGTGTGTGTGTGTGTGTGTGTGTGTGTGTGTGTGTGTGTGTGTGTGTGTTCATACTTGCCTTGGCATATAGTGGCTATACTATGTAACATTGTGACAAATGACAAAAGACAAAGAACTTAAAGAGTAAAAAAACAGGAATCTGTGGATGGTAATCGCAAGATTAGCCTTTTAATTACAGTGAAATGTGTCATGCACTTTTCTTTGTCTCTGCTCTGATAATTAATCTAGGCGGTGTTTTTTTTTTGGCGTATTCAAAGACGCTATGAGAGCGATGTTAACTTGTACTTGTACTATTGTTTTCACCACCCACAATTGAGGCAAACAAGCTCAGATCAGTTAATCCTCTCTTCCTCAACATTAAGACAAAAGTATTGATATTCAAGCGTACCAGGGCACAGAATAGCAGTGGACTGGTTTCACCTTTTAACAGCGTCTGGCCTCACGCTCTGCAAAAGAGAGAAGAAAAAGAAAAAAAAATCTATAAAACCTGAAAGCCAGACACGTATTGACTCAAACTGTTTTGATAAATGCACAAAAAAAAATAAAAACATGACCTGGCTGCTGTCTAAAGCTGTTGGACAAGCACAAGGTGAAGGGAGGAATAATAGCGAAGTGAAGACAGAGAGAGAGAGAGAGAGAGAGAGAGAGGGAGAGAGAGAGAGAGAGAGAGAGGGGGGGGGGGGGCTAGCCCACGGACAAGGAGTGGTAATATGGGCTAAGCCCCGCCCAAATCCATTTTCATTGATACTTGTTGAGAGCTGATTCTGTGTCTGAGGTGAACAGGAATAATGTGCACGTAGGCCTTTTCTCACCAACACACACACACACACACACACACACACACACACACACACACACACACACACACACACACACACACCACACACACACACACACACACACACACACACACACACACACACACACATAAACACACGTCACACATGTGTGGCAAGACTAGGATGACACACGATGCTAGAGACGCCCAGGTCACGTATGCACATCCGGACACACATTGCACACAGCGACAGACACTCAGTAGGCGTCGCAACAGGCAGGCACACACACACACACACACACACACGGGCGCACACACACACACACACACACACACACACACACGCACAGGCCAACACGCAGGTAGACAAGAAAATACACTGAAATCAATTCCCAGTCCACACACGCACCGAAATGACCACACACATACACACACACACACACGCATGCGCACACACACACACACGTACACACATACACACACATACACACACACTCAGCTCTCAGCACTTTAGTATTCAGGCCCCATAGCGAGCTGCCTTGCTCGTTTGGAGGGGTGGGGGGGGGGGTAGTGTGGTGGGGGGGTGGGGATGGGGGATGGGGGGATGGATGGGGCGGGGGGGGGGGGGTGTAAAGATAAAGATATGATTGGCGGCAAGACGGAGTGGTGAGGTATGCTCGGCCAGAATGAAAGGATGACAGGCAGGAAAATCCGGGAGGAAGAGGAGAAATCAGAGAATAACAGAGAGAGAGACGGAGGGAGAGAGGGTGGGAAGAGAGAGAGAGAGGGCGGGAAGAGAGAGAGAGAGAGAGAGAGAGGGTGGGAAGAGAGAGCGAGAGAGAGAGAGGGTGGGAAGAGAGAGAGAGAGGGTGGGAACAGAGAGAGAGAGGGCGGGAAGAGAGAGAGAGGGTGGGAAGAGAGAGAGAAAGAGAGAGAGGGTGGGAAGAGAGAGAGAGAGGGTGGGAAGAGAGAGAGAGAGAGAGGGCGGGAAGAGAGAGAGAGAGAGGGCGGGAAGAGAGAGAGAAAGAGAGAGAGGGGAGAGAGAGAGAGAGGGCGGGAGACAAAGAGAAGATGGATGCATATGCAGAATGGGCAGAAGGTGGAACGAGGTGTTCATTGAGAGACGGAGGTGTGGGAGAGGGCGGAGGGGGAGTGCGGTGTTGCGGTGCTATGCTAAGATAGAGTGATATGAGAGAGAGAGAGAGAGAGAGAGAGAGAGAGAGAGAGAGAGAGAGAGAGAGAGCGATCAATGGTCTAACAGATGAAACAAAGGGGGCGTGGGGCGTCCTATTTGAAGCCCATCAGCAGCAGGAGCGCCACGTCCCATGTTGATGAGAGTCCCTCTCAAAGAAGGCTTTGTTCAGCCATTGATCACGACTTAAGGAATACTTACTCATTTTTGTGCTCCCCTGTTGTTTTTTTTTCTTTCCCCTCACAGAAATTGATTGTGTTGGCCCCTGACACAGACACACACACACACACAACCACATGCCGCACTACACCAAAGGCAGACACACACCCATCACACACTACACACACACACACACACTCACACACACACACACACACACACACACCCACCACACACACACTGTCAGACACAACTCACTACACACACACACACACCCACCACTGTCAGACACCACACACGCACACACACCACACACACACTCCACACGCCACCCTGTAGACACACAGCACACGCACCCACACACACACCACACACACACACACACACCACACACAACACGGATCAGTCTTGTTGATACAATACAGGCTATTTTCAGGGTAAAACATGACATGTCTGCTTTCATATGCCAAACAAGACAGATATTGATTATGATGATGGTGATTGATTGGCTCGCTTGACTCCTGTCTACAATAGTTTTTTGAACGTGCACTGTTGTGTCTGTGTGTGTGTGTCGTGTGCCTGTTGTGTGTGTGTGTGTGTGTGTGTGTGTGTATGCCTGCCCGTGCGTGTGTCTGTGTCTCTGTGTGTGTGTGTGTGTGTGTATATGCCTGCCCATGTGTGTGTGTGTGTGTGTGTGTGTGTGTGTGTGTGTGTGTGTGTG
Source organism: Coryphaenoides rupestris (assembly GCA_002895965.2). Classification (NCBI taxonomy): domain Eukaryota; kingdom Metazoa; phylum Chordata; class Actinopteri; order Gadiformes; family Macrouridae; genus Coryphaenoides; species Coryphaenoides rupestris. The sequence goes on from PIJE02000324.1 coordinate 380,440, forward strand.
TGTGTGTGTGTGTGTGCGTGTGTGTGTGTGTGTGTGTGTGTGTGCAGGGCCTGCAGACAGGTACCAGGGAGCTGGAGGAGATGGGAGTGAAGTTCTGCCACAGCCTGCTGTCCCTCCGCAGAGACGTAACGGTCCTCTGCAGCAGCAGGGCCCTCATCAACCACGTCCACCTGGACTCCAACGTCCTGGACCACAAGTCTCACAAGTAAGACCTGCCCCCCCCCCCCCCAAAACACCTCCCACCCCCCCTACCTCGGCACCCATACCGCAGTGATTGATCTGCAGGCGTTTAGGTTGAACAATCCCCCACCCCCCCCCGTTGTGTTGCTGATGAGCGGCCAGGTGACAAAGCGGATGTCAGAGGATCAGAGATAGAGGAGCGCACTGTGTGTGTGTGTGTGTGTGTGTGTGTGTGTGCGTGTCTCTTCCCGGTCCGTGGCAGCGTCAAGGAGGTGGGAGGGGGTGGGGGAGCTAGCTCCACACGGCGGCAACACTGAAGTCATTTAATGGATCGCCGCGGCACTGATTAAGTGTCCTTTACGCTCGGCTGGCTGGATGGGAATCTCCGTTATGAGGGCGCGGCGCTTTAGGTGCAAATGAGATGGAGGTATGGCTCATGTTGACACGTCTCCTTCTGTAGCCGGCGGCGCGCGGCGGACCGGAACCGCGCCGGCGGAGAGCGCTAGCTGTGCCTGCCCCCCCCCCCCCCCCACCACCGACGCATCGGCCGTTCCTCTCCCTGTGGTTGTCGTCCGGGGTAGAGAGCGTGGCCGATGTGTGTGAGTACGTGCGGTTGTTTAAAGGGGATTTTTCAACCCGGAGCCCAATTTTACCATCACTTTGGGTCTAAGTGACGAATGCAGACGACAATTTGGGAAATTGGCCCGGCATTGAGCGAGAGCGCTTCGGCCGTTAGCCGCGAAACTGGCCTGCGATGCAAGGGAATTCTTCATCCTTTAAAAGTGCTGTGTTAAGAGTGTTTTCACCACTGACAGGCTCAGATTGTTATAAGTGTTTCACAACATTATGGAACGGATCCCTACATCGAAATAAAGCGTTTTTCTTTACCTTTCGATTAATCCGGTCTGTTTGTTATTGTGTTTCGCTCAAGGATAAATATTGATTGAAATCTTGTGAGAGTTGAGTAGAACAGTGGAAACGTGAGAGAGTTGGAGCGAGCCAGGAAGAGTTTGTTGTGTTTGACTACAGAAAGCGTAGCTTAGTATTATCTTGTAGATTTCCGTGGCTGAATATTCAGCTGATTTCAACAATGTGGATGCGGTTCTCGCTGGATTTCAGAGCAAGGCTTCTCCTTGAGCAATTCTGGGTTAGACACAATAACAAACAGACGGCGTCAAGTGAGAGGTAAAGAAAAAGTTTTATTTCTTTGTAGGGATCCTTTGCATAATGTTGTCAGAAACTTATAATAGCAATCGGAGCCTGTGACGGAGTCAGTGGCAGAAAACAAGCACTTTTAGAGAAGGTACGTTGAAAGGGCTCTATTTCCCCAGAGGGTTACATTGCAGACATTTTGCGGCTGACAACCGAAGCGATCTTGCGCAATACGGGACCAATTTCAAAAATTGTTCACCGTCACATAGACCCAAAATGATGGGAAAATGGAGTCCAGGTTAAAAAATCCCAAAGCTATCCTGTAAGTTATCGGCATATAGAAAGACTGAGGTTTTGATTTTATTTGAAGATGTCCAGGGGTTGTGCTTCCCACTAAACCTGAATGTTGTGTTGGCTTCAATTCACATGCAGGAAGGCGGTTGTATCCACTGCTGCCATGTTTGCTTCTTAGCGACATACCTGTGCATTTCCACCAACTGAGGGAAATGAAACCTTTTGTTTTGTGTGTTTATATATCTCATAGGATCGTCCGCATAGTTTCCTTCTTGGTGGTTGTTTACAGAAAACGGGAGTAAAATCGTATGCTTTTGTCGAACTCCGGCAACCAATTTGTGGAACTTCCACTGTGCTCTGACCTCGCAGGTCGAAGGTGACCCCTCAACGTCACGCAAATAACGCCAACTGATAGGTTAGTCAGCAATTGTCCGATGTCTGATTTAGTTTCCTGTTGCAGAGCGAGCAGGATACACTTCTAAACAGTGATTTGAATGCCACATCCATTGGGGACATTTTTAAATGTGACATATATAGTTGAATTGGGTTTTAGTTAATCATAGGGTACTTTGTTATTCGCCGATTGTGTAGAAATATTGACCAAACGATAGCACCATAGAGAGGACTGCTACTGCCCTATGGCTTTGCTTGGAAGCCCTGTCTCCTGGGCAGGAATACACCACTAAACACACAGGACTCAGACCGTCTCCTGGGCAGGTAGACACCGCTGGACATACAGTCCTCAGACCGTCTCCTGGGCAGGAATACACCACTAGACACACAGGACTCAGACTGTCTCCTGGGCAGGAATACACCACTAGACACACAGGACTCAGACCGTCTCCTGGGCAGGTAGACACCGCTAGACATACAGTCCTCAGACCGTCTCCTGGGCAGGTAGACACCGCTGGACATACAGTCCTCAGACCGTCTCCTGGGCAGGTAGACACCGCTAGACATACAGTCCTCAGACCGTCTCCTGGGCAGGTAGACACCGCTAGACATACAGTCCTCAGACCGTCTCCTGGGCAGGTAGACACCGCTGGACATACAGTCCTCAGACCGTCTCCTGGGCAGGTAGACACCGCTAGACATACAATCCTCAGACCGTCTCCTGGGCAGGTAGACACCGCTAGACATACAAGACTCATAGCGTCTCCTGGGCAGGTAGACACCGCTAGACATACAGTCCTCAGACCGTCTCCTGGGCAGGTAGACACCGCTGGACATACAGTCCTCAGACCGTCTCCTGGGCAGGTAGACACCGCTAGACATACAGTCCTCAGACCGTCTCCTGGGCAGGTAGACACCGCTAGACATACAGTCCTCAGACCGTCTCCTGGGCAGGAATACACCACTAGACACACAGGACTCAGACCGTCTCCTGGGCAGGAATACACCGCTAGACACACAGGACTCAGACCGTCTCCTGGGCAGGTAGACACCGCTAGACATACAGTCCTCATACCGTCTCCTGGGCAGGTAGACACCGCTGGACATACAGTCCTCATACCGTCTCCTGGGCAGGTAGACACCGCTAGACATACAGGACTCATACCGTCTCCTGGGCAGGTAGACACCGCTAGACATACAGGACTCATACCGTCTCCTGGGCAGGTAGACACCGCTAGACATACAGTCCTCAGACCGTCTCCTGGGCAGGTAGACACCGCTGGACATACAGTCCTCATAGCGTCTCCTGGGCAGGTAGACACCGCTAGACATACAGTCCTCAGACCGTCTCCTGGGCAGGTAGACACCGCTAGACATACAGTCCTCAGACCGTCTCCTGGGCAGGTAGACACCGCTAGACATACAGTCCTCAGACCGTCTCCTGGGCAGGTAGACACCGCTAGACATACAAGACTCATAGCGTCTCCTGGGCAGGTAGACACCGCTAGACATACAGTCCTCAGACCGTCTCCTGGGCAGGTAGACACCGCTGGACATACAGTCCTCATACCGTCTCCTGGGCAGGTAGACACCGCTGGACATACAGGACTCATAGCGTCTCCTGGGCAGGTAGACACCGCTAGACATACAGGACTCATACCGTCTCCTGGGCAGGTATACACCGCTGTACATACAGGACTCATACCGTCTCCTGGGCAAGTAGACACCGCTAGACATACAGTCCTCAGACCGTCTCCTGGGCAAGTAGACACCGCTAGACATACAGGACTCATAGCGTCTCCTGGGCAGGTAGACACCGCTGGACATACAGTCCTCAGACCGTCTCCTGGGCAGGTAGACACCGCTAGACATACAGGACTCATAACGTCTCCTGGGCAGGTAGACACCGCTAGACATACAGGACTCATAGCGTCTCCTGGGCAGGTAGACACCGCTAGACATACAGTCCTCAGACCGTCTCCTGGGCAGGTAGACACCACTAGACATACAGTCCTCAGACCGTCTCCTGGGCAGGTAGACACCACTAGACATACAGTCCTCATACCGTCTCCTGGGCAGGTAGACACCGCTAGACATACAGGACTCATAGCGTCTCCTGGGCAGGTAGACACCGCTAGACATACAGGACTCATCGCGTCTCCTGGTCATGTATTTAGTTCACCGCGTCACATCACTCATTCAGAGCATGAATATCTGCTGAATATCCAATATCCTTCTAATTATAAAATGACATTCAAACTGCACATGCTTGTATTGGGACGTGTGATGTTCACCACAGCAGCAATATTCTACGATTCACTTTCAGTTGTGATGCAGGCACGTTCCTGGCGGGCTGCGTTGGGAACTGCGCTGGGAACCGCGTTGGGAACTCCGCCTACCAGGGCCAGCCACTACACTTTGGCAAACGAACCTATTTTACACAGCCTCAATGCCAATTCATGACTGGGATGCACTGGCCAAGACTTTTGACGACTTGGATAGTAAAAAAAAAAAAATCTATATGTGGCAGTCAATGTTGATAAAGAACTGGTAGTAAAGAGTGAACAAAAAAAATAAGTCATCACAAAGTTGGCGTGGGCTTTTACCACCGGGGTTAACAACTCAGTCTCAATAATACAACTCAATAATCCAACAGATGCTTTTTTTTTTTCAAGTTTCCCAGTGTTCTAATTGGGGGTGAAACAGAGGGTGCACTTCATTTATTTTACATTCTTAAATAACACAGAGCCAAGAAACCCAGGCTGACACAAGGTTGACAGGTTGACAACATAATATTATATTGCAATATTGGATCGTTATTTTCTACTATTTGTCTATTTGTTGATTCTTCTGTAATTCTACCATTCCTCTGCGCTGGTGTATTTTCTCTGTGCCAAAGCACGGCGATGCAGAGTGATTTTCAATTGCTATCGATCAAACAGTAACATTAGGCTCGCCATAGGCAGCGTCAGTAGATCGGCGTAATAGCTCTGTGCAACATGAGTAACGTTCTTGCCACTCACAGAACTCAGTGGGCTCCCAGTCCAATCCTCTCTGTGGTGTGTGATAGATCTGGCTCTGATCTGGGAGGCTTCTATTGATTGCAGAACCTCTGTTCAATCTTAGAGACACGTGACGAGGGTCTTCCCACGTTGCGTTTTTTGCGTGTTTTTCTGACCACCGTTTTGGTATCTTTTAGCGTTCTCCTTTTTCTTCTTTTGTCTCCCTTCCTTCCTTTCCTCGGTTCTCACCTTTCTCTCGCCCTCCCCTCTCTCTCTCTCTCTCTCTCTCTCTCTCTCTCTCTCTCTCTCTCTCTCTCTTTCTCTCTACTCACACTTTCTGAACATTTAACATTTAGTTCTGTTATTCACCTCTTTATCTTTATACTCATTACCCTTTATCCATTGTCAGTCGGGTGCACATGGTAATTTGCGTGCGCCGGCTATGCTATATTTCTGGTGACGCAAAGATGAACAATGAGTCACCACCAAGGCGATTCCAGACTCTAATTGAATTTCATTGTTAGCGGAATGTGAAGGCAGCGATCATCTCTTTCCTCAACCTTTCATTTTTCCACACGACCACCGCATGTTTTGTCCGTTTTTTTATAGCTTACATGCCGAGCAGATTGGTGGATGAACAAATGTGTTGTATTTCATTAAGTCTTAATCACAGGGAGCAATGGAGGCAGCATATGTATTAAGGCTGTTGAACAAATGTCAAGATTTATTCAGATTATTATTTAATATTTCGGGTGGATGTCATGATTAGCGGAAGTCATAATTTGCTCTTGCTAAATACATTTTTTCCGTGCTGGGCCACCGTTTACTCTTGATCAGAGGCAATTTTTTACGAGGAATCGTGTGTTTTCGTGCGTGGGTCTGTGTGTGTGTGTGTGTGTGTGTGTGTGTGCCGAGACAACAAGGATCTGCCTAATGTAGACTAACTGAATTACCTTCAAAGAATTGATTTACTACAATGCATTTAGTTTGATTCAAGGGCTTAATCATGTTATCCCAAACAACCGTTTTATGTTTTCCGTGCTCACATTTTAGAATGAACGTCAGAGAAGAGAAGGAGGAGGAGAAACTCTGGAATGTGGAACTTTCCGCTTATTTTCGTTCGTTAAAATTCGATTATCAAATTGTATTATTCAAGCGAGAGCAAAATTCAATATCAGTCTGGACACTGAAGACGCATTCCGATGACAAACATTTATTAAAGTCAGCTGTAAAGGACTGGATCAGTGTCCTAATCAGTCAGCAGACTTACGTTTGAAGTCGTATGAATAAAATTACCCGATTGTGGAGAAAACAAAACCACATTTTTCTTTGGTACTTGCTTCTTGCTTTTCACTTCCAAGATTTTGTAACTTTGCCGGAATCTCCCCCCAGATGATGGCAACCGCAAACACGGTGTGCGGTTAGTTATTTTAATTTGATTGTCCTGTCTCCATGGAGACCGTTCACAGTGACTAAACCCAAAAAAACACATTGAGTATGACGCGAGTATGATGTATGCAAAATACTTCTTCGGGCTTGGCCCACCAAAGTAGTATCATATAATAACAATACTTATATCATCTGCTGCCCACTTCAGTCTGTCCGCAAGGCTGTTGTCCCGGTGGGGGGTGAGGGGTGTTTACCACAGACACCATGCTGTGTCCGGAGCGTGGCAGACCAAGCTTCCACTGTGGATGAACCTTTCTGGGCGTAGCTGCTCGTCTACGGCGGCGTCTAGCGGTGACGGTTGGTTTGACTCCCAGCTGAAAGGTTCTGGGTTCGAACTCCAACGTCCACAGTGTAGATGTAGGCCACCCTACTCGTTAATGACACAAGTAAGTAAGCTAGCTAGCTCACGGGTTGAATGCGAGGGCGGACTGGCCAATCAGGAGTACCAGGAGCTTTCCCGTGGGGGGGGGGGGGGGGGGGCGCTGGACAATTGGGCCGATAAAAGTCTTGAGCCTTGATGGACTGGCCCAGAGTGTCATAGCGTGGTTACTGGCCCAGACAGGGGTGGGGGCGGGGCCGTTTTAATATGATTGGCTACGGTGTACCAAAAAGTTTAGCTTCACATAAAGGCTAGTTTATTGACTGTTAACTTTGGGTATAATTCTGTCCCCCCCCGCCCCCCCAACACCTCGTGCTTTTGGATCATGGATACAAAACATATGCGACGAAATGCAAAGGTGGTGCTGAAAAGTTTAGGGACCCAAAAAGCCAAGTACAGTCATGGAAAAAAAGAGAAGTGAAATATACAATCGCTATTTGGACACTCGCTGCTTATTTCGCTGGTTTTCTGGCAGAAGGTGTAGGCTGCAGCAGGTCAGAGGTCATGTCCCTCTCCTCCCTGCTGTAACATAATGATGTAACATTACGTTTGCGCGTCATTCACAGCCTTCCCCGCGGTACGAGTGGCATCTGGATCATTTACATCTCGTATTCTGACCGGTGGCGCGTCTGCTTTCACCACGATCCCGGGCCAACTTGTCCTGCAGCTGGCCTCGTAGGTGGTGGTGGTGGCGGTGGTGGTGGTGGTGGTGGTGGTGGTGGGTGGGTGGGTGGGGGGGTGGATTGGCTGAGCTCACCCCGCTCCACACGCACACACACACACACACACACCGCCAATTTCAATCAAACAGCTGTTAGTTGCCCCGGCCCGACATGGCCATGATTAACCTGTTGCCATCAAATCCCTTCGGGGGGGGCGGGGGGCCGTTGGAGGGGGGATTGTAGTGTGATTTACTTTCCCTGTGTCTTTCAAACAACCTCACGCGCCCCATCCAACATCCATCTCGCATCGAGGGATCAATAAGAGGCTGCTGCTGCATCTCTGGCTGGATGCCGCCACGGCCAAGCATTCATGGGAAGCCTCAAATTGTCTTTTAAACATTTTTGGGGACGAAGGGGGAAGCTTTTGACCGAAGGGACATTTTTGTAGTTTCTTCTTCGTCGTCGGCTCCAATGCTTCCTGAGCGCAGCGCTGTCGTGGACAATGCTCTAGCACCTCCTTTATATTCTCTGAGTGCTCTGTTAATCCTGTAGGCAGTGTGTGTGTTTCCCCATTATGTCTCGGGTACAAAGCCTCTGTAAGACCGCCGTCACCGTATGCAGAACCGGCTTTGTGTGGACTTCCTAACCTTTTGTTATTTCAGTTATTTCGGTATAAGCGACACGTCTCTCACCTCGGCTTTGAGACTTTCTGTTAACGCCTCGTTCCTTTATCCCTCTGCGGCCATTTTGTTGTTTGCCCCCCCCACCCCACAACCAGGCTCCTGGCTACTGGAGCCTGATTGTCGCTGGTGTTTCTCTGAGGCCGAATGTGAGGGGTGCTACGTGGTCGGAGTAATGAGGACCCACCCGGGCTGCACCAAGATGTCGGGGGGGGCGTAGCGGCAGGACTACACAAGTGAGCATTTGTAAGCGTACTGTGTAGACACGAGACAGACTTCTTTTTTTTGGGTGGAAAGAAACGTTCCCCACTGAGGGATGTTCTAGATCCTGTACCAAGTAGAATTCAGAATCCTAGATGGTGTAGGAACGCTTTCCCGCTGTCATTTTAGATGCCTTTGTATGTGTGGTCCGACTATTTCTCATTTTGGGATATTTTGTGCCATTTGCGCCTCCCTTTCTCCATGTGGCCTCAGAGCTAATGATGTCGTCACAACCGTTCGGTCGTCCCTGACAACCAAGCTAATGGGATTTGAAATGTACATAGTGCGTTGGAGACCATGACAGGTGCGGGGGTGGGAAGGCAATGAGAGAGAGAGAGAGAGAGAGAGAGAGAGAGAGAGAGAGAGATTGATCCATTGTTGTGAATCGTGTGTACTGAGGACGCGGGTAACATGCTGCTAAACACACAGTCACTTCAAACAAGATGCACAGCAAGACAGAAGCCGGGCGGAGAGGGAGACGGACATTATAGACCGAACGACTGGTAAACAGTACAAAGTGAACAACGGATCGACATCGGACGGTCAGGCGGGAAAAGACGAGACGGATAACCGATGGGCATGAGAAAGTGACCCCGGACGAAAACGAGGTGGGGCCCCGTAAGACTTTGCCACTGTGGACGGACGGAGAGACAGACTCGCAGGCGAGAGGACAGAGAAACAGAGCGCCAGCGCGCCTCAAACTCAATGACTCGTTGTGTCAAGCACTGTCGGCCCGTTAATTAATTCACCATTGATCCAAACTTACTTTGAATCACTTTAGAATGCACCGACTCTTCACGTGGGTTAAAGGGGCCCTACTATACCACCCGGGTGTGAGCGTGATTAGCCATTGCAAGCCGTTTCAATATGGTCATGTGACTAAAATCGTCATTGTCACATGGTGGCGTCAGAAGTGGGCGTGTCCACCCAGACGTATTATGGCTAGGTCGGTCTACCTGCCCACCCAGTGGACCGTACCAACCGGTAGTCTTATTGAGCCACCATACATCTGGGTGGAGACTCCTACTCGTGATGTCACGATGTCACAATCACAATTTTAGTCACATGACAAGTTTGAAACGGCTGCTTGCGATGGCTACTCATACTCACATCTGGTGGTGAAGTGGGGACCCTTTAAGACTTCCCCACGAACAAGTCTCACTACTTTGAACGACTGTAACCGAGGACAAATAACATTGTCTTACAGAGTTCTTCAATGAATTGACGGTTCCATGAGTGTTCATCACTTAATTTGTTGTTGTTGCTTATTTTTTTATTTAATGAGTGCTCTGTTACCTCCCCCAGAAGCGGGGAATGCAGGGATCACATAATTGTATTCTAATTACACACCAAGTTCATTTGTTGGACTGGCTCTTAACCAAATTGCCTCATCAGTTTGGCTTGACAAGAAGACATAGTTGAAAAAGTGTGTGCGAGTGTGTGTGTGTGTGTGCGTGTCTCTTTTTGCTGAAATCCCTTGAAGGGGGGGGGGGGGGGGGGCACTCCTATGTGTTCCTATTTGTTAACAATTTTTCTTCCCGTTCTTCCCACTGGGTCTCGGGGAGTTTATTTGTCATTATGAGGTCTATTAGTTAAGGGGCCCGGGGATCCCCTGTGAGACTGTGACTGTGATAATGTGTGACACCAGTGGACTTGGCTTAACATATCCGGCAGCTTGGCGAAACTGTAAGAAAATAGCCAAACAAAAGAAAAGAAAACACACACATAAGCGTCTGTGTGTCTGTGTCTTGTTTCAACAAACAAACACTGCTGTGATGTTCCAATTAGCGGCCTTGTAGCTGTGTTTCGCTGTGAAACGCTAATGGTTAATCCACAGCAATACAGAGAATATGAATATTTCAATAAACACACACACACAACACACACACACACACACACACACACACACACACACACACAGCCATACACACGCACACACACGACTACCCATCACAATATCAAGTGCAAAACACAAAGTAACACAACAGCTGTCCCACTCGGCACACGTGGTGATGTGATGAACAGCTCCTACCAAACTAGATGGTATCGACACAACACACACATACACACACACACACACACACACACACACACACATACACATGATGTTTTGGCGAGGCACATTTTGTGGGGAACAATTTTTTGTTCATCCCATACTCCAACACCAAGACTAATTTGCTCCGAAACCCAAATCCCACGTCTATTTCATGTATTTTCTATTTCAGTGGTTCCTGTTGTATTTGTGCACGGCCATAACACACGAGTATCAATTTTCTGTAATATTATTTTCACCATGTCTGCATACCAACACAAACATGCTTCTACCTTGCCCAGGCCCAATTATCCATATTCAGCCATGTCTGCTCTGCGTGTGTGTGTGTGTGTGTGTGTGTGTGTGTGTGTGTGTGTGTGTGTGTGTGTGTGTGTGTGTGTGTGTGTGTGTGTGTGTGTGTGTGTGTGTGTGTGTGTGTGTGTTTCACAGCTGCAATGTGTGTGCAAACTATTCATAATTGGTTGTTTTCAGCCAATTATCTCCAACCTCCCACCCCCCACATTTCTTCTTCTTCTTCTTCTTCTTCTTCTTCTTGTTTCCTTCAGTTTTCTTGTTCTTCCTCGGTGCGCAACACAATGTCAGCCTTCCCTTTGATACAGACTCTGTTTGTTCTGTGTAAAGGGAAGGGTGGCTTGTTTAACATGGTAACGCGTATATGGATTCAGGCAACCGGCGGGCCATACTCGCCACATATTTGCTTCTATACCGGCGCACAGTGCGCTGAGCCAGTGAGGAACAAAGCAATAAAAACAGGATGGCCGGCGATACGAGACCAATAGGATACAGCGCCCGATCGTTCATCATGGAGCAGCCGGCCCATACTGACGGCTCAAAGTTCTTTGGCCAAATTCTTCTTTAAATGCTCTCGGGTCGGGCCGGTTGTTGTTGCTGCTGGGGGACGCGCTTGGCGGTTTAAAGGGGTGGAAGCTGACAACGGCAAAACGCAGTCTTAAAGAGGACTCGATGGTTGTGACATCTTGAGTACGGAGGAGGACTTTGAGTGGAGTGCAGGGCCGGAGCTGTAGGGCCCGCTCTCCCATGCATCTCTGTTCCCCGGCTGAAAGACTCCCTCTCTCTCTATCTGTCTGTCTCTGTGTCTCTCTTTCGCCGTCTGGCTGGCTGGCTGGCTGGCTGTCTCTTTTTTGTCTCTGTGTCTCTCTCTCTCTCTCTCCGTCTGGCTGGCTGGCTGTCTCTTTTTGTCTCTGTGTCTCTCTCTCTCACCGTCTGACTGGCTGGCTTGTTGTCTCTATCTGTCTCTGTGTGTCTCTCTCTCTGTCTGGCTGGCTGGCTGGCTCTATCTGTCTCTGTCTCTGTCTCTCTGTATCTCTCTCTGTCTCTCTCTCTCTCTCTCTCTCTCTCTCTCTCTCTCTCTCTCTTTCTCTTTATGTCAGTCTCTCTCTAATGCTCTCTCTCTTTCTCTGGTTCTCTCTCTGTATCTGTCTCTGTCCTCTCTCTCTCTCTCTCTCTCTCTCTCTCTCTCTCTCTCTCTCTCTCTCTCTTTCTCTTTATGTCAGTCTCTCTCTAATGCTCTCTCTCTTTCTCTGTCTCTCTCTCTGTCTCTCTCTCTCTCTCTCTCTCTCTCTTTCGCTTTATGTCAGTCTCTCTCTAATGCTCTCTCTCTTTCTCTGGTTCTCTCTCTGTATCTGTATCTGTCTCTGTCTCTCTGTCTCTCTCTCTCTCTTTCTCTGGTTCTCTCTCTGGAAGCGCAGACTTTCTCTTTATCACTCCTACCCTACTTTCTGAGTGCACACGCACTGTGTGTGTGTGTGTGTGTGTGTGTGTGTGTGTGTGTGTGTGTGTGTGTGTGTGTGTGTGTGTGTGTGTGTGGGTGTGGGTGTGTGTGTGTGCATGCCTGTGTTCTTTTGTCTCCTATCTTCCTGTTCCATTCTCACCCTGTATCTCCTTTTCTCTCACACCATGTCTCTCTCCCCCTCCCCTCCCCCCCCTCCCCCTTCTCTCTCTCTCTCTCTCTCTCTCTCTCTCTCTCTCTCTCTCTCTCTCTCTCTCTCTCTCTCTCTCTCTCTCTCTCACTCAGTTTTTTTCATCACTACACCCACAGGAGCTGCGCTTTGCTTTTCCCTTTACTTTTAAAAATAGATGTTGCACTCTAGCGTAGCGCTGTGATGACCAGTATCAGCACGTCAGGAGTAGCACCCTGCTGTGTGTGCAGCTGAACCCAAGCGAGCTACACAGGACCCCTTATAGACGGACACTATGGCATTAGAATACTATCTATTACCTACACATGCTTGGGTGTTTCATATGAAACTTCATCTGAATAAACTTTGAAGACAATTGGCAAACAGCCTATACACCCGCATCGTTCAATCATGCATAATGGCCTCCCGAAAGGCATGCAAATGTGATTATTAAATTGCGTTCTCTGCGAGATTGAAGGGTTTCCGTTTTCGTTTCCCGTCTTCGATGCGTTACGTTTAGCGGTGTCTAAAAATATAGAGCAGCAAATGTAGTACGTGTTTGACGAAATACACGACTTACCGTGTTTTAAGAAGAACGTGGTCCAGTTGAAACACGCCACTCCATTTCCGTTCACCTGAGCCATAATATAGGCCTATTATATTTAGCCTTTTATGGTCCACACACAGGGAAATCAAACACATAATAATTACCATGTCAGCTTGAGGGAAATCAACAGTATTATCAGCTCTCCTTCACCGCTGCACAAATGACTGATTAAATCATTTGCATATGAACACACTTTGCTTATAATCTCTTCGGGAAAATAGAATGTGTTCTGTTTTTTTTCCTCAGTAACAACCTACAGAAGCCCTGAAAGGCAACATCAAATGGAAAATTAAGACAGAAAAATTAAAGTTAGAATTATTAAAAGTAGCCACGACGTGGTTTTGTTCGTTCGGTTTGTAATCAGCCTCAACGGTCTCCTTTAGTGAAAGTGTTTCATATTTCGGGTCATTAGGGCTCTGTGGGACTCAAGGGGACATATGGGATCCCCCTGAGACAGCTCTGGATCATGGAAGTCACACACATCAACCCGTGTAACCAAAACAGCCGATGGGCGCGTGGATTGTCAGCGAGACTCATTGTATGTGGGGGCTTCTTTCCTATCGTCGGGCTATATGCCACCTGTGGTATGAAGGGGGGGCGTGGTTTAGCATTGGCAGGTGAAACAAGGTGGCGGGGGGGGGGGGGGGGGGCAAAATGCCTGAGATTGACGCTGCTGTCGGGGAGGAGCTTGATTAGACCGCTAGATTTATATATTGACACGTTTTCTCACTCTCCCCGCAGTAGGATGCTGGGTTCGGACGACGCGCGCCAGGCCCAGAATCGAAGGCGACTCCATAACCCCAAAGACGGGACGATGTAGGACTTTCGTTATGTTATACTACTGATTTGTTATGCCAGTTGGCGACATTCAGGAACTTTTGCTGTGATTATTAAGAGAGTCGTATCGAATCACGCCCGACTCCCGTCTCTCCTTTACCGGTGACGAAGCTGATCAGCTGAGAAGCCACGTCGGGGCGTTGTGGCGAGCGGTCTTTGCTACACCACCTATTGTGTGTGCCACGCAAAGGAGGGGTGAGAGAGATAAGTGTTGGCCTGAACTGGGCTACTCTCAGTGCACACATTGATGGCGAAAGGTCTATTAAATATACAGATGCAAATCTCTGCGAAAGTTTAGCGAGGGTTAGAGCTGTGTTGTGTGGGTTAGATTGAGCGGCTCTTACGCAACAGGCACGGAGGAAGCCTACATGGATGTGTGTGATGTGCTTGGTACGCGGATGGCGAATAATTTATAGACCGATACCCAATTAGAGTGTGTGTGTGTGTGTGTGTGTGAGAGAGAGATAAATTGCTTGGCGTACAGCTCATCCTCATCCATCTTCCCGCTTGCTGTAACCACACATCTACAAAGACCTGCTGATTATATAACCTGTTTGTGTTGTTTTTTGAAGTAGTATATTTGATATATGTTCAGTTCAGCAAAGGCTGTACTCAATAATGTGGATCTATAAAGACTGACAAATATATATACAGAGATCAGGCCCGGCGCTAGGGGGAGGCATTAGGGGGCCTGGCCTCCCCGGTCCTGACCTCCCCTGTGCCCCACACCAGAAAGCCAGTCCGGTTTCCCTCTCGTCAACGTGGGCTTCAACAGTCAAATTCTTTTTTTCAAATGTCAATAAAATAACATATTCCCACGGTTTCCGTTTCGCAGAAATGCTGCATTCAGTTTAACCTCATCAAGGTCGATGTTTGACAATCTAGCCTGCGACTAAATCGGTTCAACCAACCAGTCAGAATCAGGCATCTGTGCCATGGTCACCAAGGTCTCTACGTGTCAGAAATGGCGGCGGTAAGAACCTTTTTACCTTCCTCAACACACACTCCTTTCATTGGCTCCATAGTGGACAGCTGCATTCATTTATTCGCTATCTGTTACTTGTATAGATCATTGATCTTGATAGTAGTCTACAAGCCGATGTTTACTTGCACTGGGGTACGTGAATGTAGGTTGCTTTTCATAACATGGCGGTGTCAGTATTGTTTTGGATATCAACTTTCTGACAACAAAAGAGTGATGGCCTACTTTTAGGTCACGAAACAGGGAAACAACTTCAAAAAGTATAGTCTCCAAAACATGGCTGTATTAAAGCACACCGAGACCCATCAAAATCCTCCTCTTCCCCGAACTGCCATTCACAACACTATTTTACAATTTACAAAATGGAAAGTCCCTTCTACTTGATTCCTCTAAATACATTTGGGGTATTTTGCTGAAAGGACGGAGCATAACCTCATCTTCGCTACGGCTGTATGAGGTGGAGGGTTGAATCCATCCCTCTTTTTCACTGGTGTAATTCTAAAGAAGACGGCTCGTTGGTTGGGGTGATGACTTTGGGTTGTAATCCAATGCACAAATGAGAGCTGAAAGCGGAATGTGGAATTTGGGGAGCGGGACTTGTTACCCTTGCCTGGACCCCTGCTGATTGCAGTCAGTGCGGTGGAGACAGTAGACAGTAGGCCAGCAGACACAGTCCACTTTCCGCACTCATATATTTGGGCACGTCCTCAGAGATCCAAAAGCCGCCCATCAAGACCTCGGTCTTCAGCCGAGGCCTGAAAAGGAGGCATATATACCCCCCGCATATAAAGTCTATGAGCCTCACTGACAATCGACACCATACTTATCGCCAACCCTCCAGTTCCAGTTTTCACTGCCCTCTCCCCCGTGAGCCACCCAGAGATTCTCCCACAGTTCTCCTGAGTTAGGAGAACTGTCGCTTGAATCTATATGATTGGCTAATGGGGATTGTCCCTAATAGTTCAATATAAAGTTACTGTCGAATCAGACCCATTTAAGAAATTGTGCTGTTACACCTGTAATTAATTCCTCCGTTAATTGATTACCAAAAACCCCAGAGAAAACTCATTCAAACGACTTTTGAAACTTTTGGTTGCTTTGTTTATTTAGCTTTTCAGGGCAAAATAAGAGATCCTGCTTTAAATTTCACAATGAATAGACTCCAACGCCACAACTGGTTTGTGGTGAGTTATTAGAATGAATAGCCTAGCAGTGAAAACAATCTGTGTTATTCGTTTGACGGCTCAAGAAAAGCAAAAAGAGAAGTGCCTTACTAAGGTGCTGAGCAATTCACGGCAAAACGACTCCTCTGGGAGTATAGCTTTATGGAGTATGCTAAAATGCGTGTTTAAGTGTTAAACACAAGGTTACTGTCGACTGTTCACGACTCACAATGATAATTCATATTATTTGGTTAGAAAGAGAACAAAACATGCATCTCTGAGTGGAATATAATGACCTAAACCCATTCTGGTGAGATTCCCGCTTGAATAAAACATTTGGTTGAGGAAATGATTGTCCTAAAGGGCCACGTTCATCTTGCAAATAATTAGACGCACAAAATAATTCATGGTTTCAGTCAACGCCATGGCATCAATGTGTCTTTGGGAGGCGCACGCACACACGCACACACACACAGACACACACACACACACACACGCACGCACGCACACGCACACGCACACACACACATTACGTTGTAGGAGAAAGCATTGTCTTCTATTGATGCATTCTCGCTCAATCAATTTGAATGTAGCATAATCTGGTTGGCTGGCCAGCGTTGACATCCTAGTCTTGCTTCTATATTCGCCACGGAAGCATTTTATTTTAGGATGAGGATTATGAGGGGGGGGGGCTGAAGTGTGTCTTTCAGCACCATGGAAAAAAAACATTATAATTCACAGCTTGTTGTTATTTTGTTGATGTTGTTGTTTTTTCCCAAGTGACAGCGAACTGCAACTCAGAGAGAGAGTTGCTGACAGGGGTTGCAAATAAAGTCTTTAAAAATCAACTTTCAACTTTCAAGTTGAAGCTTGTCATTGATTGACTGATGGAAATGAGTGAGTTCAGAGTTCTGTCATCCTTTGGTCAATAACAATAATTGCAGTGATAACATTGCCCAATATATATTGCCGGCGCAAATGTTGGACTCTGTTTCCTGAATGGGGCGCAGTACACAGACTGGCAATTACCTCCGTTTATTTAGCCTCCGTTGTCTCTTTGCAGACAAGTCCTGCGTCATTGTCATTCACAATGCACACACACACGCACACACACACACACACACACACACACACACACACACACACACACACACACACACACACACACACACACACACACAGTGAGGTTCAATCAGCATGTTTCGATAAACCTCTTACTCTTTTTTTTCTTGTCTCTTTTTCCCTTTCTCATAATTATTCAGTTCCTCACACCCCCATCTCTTCCTTTGCGGTCCTTCATTAACTCTCTCTCTCCTCTAGCGCTGTCTGGACCAAACTGGGATCCAAGGCCAGAATCACTCTGTTTCTCTTGATCTCGATGCCTCTCTCTCAATTCAATTTCTATTTTTATTTAAAGAGCTTTATTGGCATGGGAAACGTACATTTACATTGCCAAAGCGAGTGGTAAATAAAAAGTAATTATAGTAATTATAAAGAACTAAATATATACAGGTCAGTACATTTTTTAACTAATAATAGTACAAATAAAAATAATGATGATAATAATAAAGGGGATTGACAGGTGATTGACAGTCTTTATGGAGGTTGTATTCTGTTGGATGTCCTTTTCCTGTCGCAAGAGCTCACAAATCTTGCTGCTGTGTTTGCACATTCCTGTACCTCGCCCAGCAGATATGGAAGTTTTTGGTTGTTTGTTAAGTTTTAAAAATTCTTTTGGGTGTTTGAGATCTGTGGGAAGTATGTATCTCTAATGTCTTGGTATAGGTGGCAGGTTGTTAGGAAGTGTAGCTCGGTTTCCACCTCCTGTTGGGTGCAGTGGGTACAGAGTCTGTCTTCTCTTGGTAGCCAGGTCTGCCGGTGGCGGCCTCTCTCCACGGCGAGGCTGTGCTCGCTGAGTCTGTATCTAGTCAAGGATTTCCTGAGTTTGGGATCGGTCACAGTGCTCAGGTATTCTGTCGTTGTGTATTGTCTGTTTAGGGCCAAATAGCATTCTAATTTACTCTGTTTTTTGGTTGATTCTTTCCAGTGATGAGGTAGTTTTCTTTTTGTTTTCTTATAATTTGGTTTATTCTAATGGGGTTTCTGTCTGGTGGCTCTGCTTGCTTTTGTGAATAGAGTCCCAGAACAAGCTGGCCGAGATCTCGCACCCGTAAAGGGAAATGGGTTCGATAACTGAGTCTAGTATTTTGAGCCATATTTTTATTGGGATGTCTAAGTTGATGTTATCTATTTATGGCATAAAAAGCCCTTCTTGCCTTGTCTCTCAGGTCGTTTACAGCTTTGTTGAAGTTACCTGTGTTGCTAATGATAATTTTGGCCAAGGTAGGTATAATTCTTTGTATGCTCTAAGGGAGTTGTATCGAGAAAGAATTAATATTTGTGTTGCTGGAGGCTCGGTCTTTTTTTGGAAAAACATTATTTTTGTCTTGGTTAGATTTACTGTCAGGGCCCAGGTCTGGGAGAATTTGTGTAGTAGATCAAGGTGCTGTTGTAGTCCTTCTTTGGTTGGAGACAGCAGCACCAGATCATCTGTGAACAGGAGGTGTTTGACTTGTGTGTCTCCTAGGGAGATGCCAGGTCCCTCAGATTGTTCTAGAGATTTTGCCAATTCATTGATGTACATGTTGAAGAGGGTTGGGCTCAGGCTGCATCCCTGTCTAACCCCCCAGTTTTGGGGAAAGAAGTCTGTGTGTTGTTTGCCAATCTTAACAGCGCATTTGTTGTTGGTGTACATTGACTTTATGATGTCATAGGTTTTTCCTCCAACACCGCTTTCCAATAGTTTGTACAGCAGACCGTCGTGCCAAATAGAATCAAAAGCTTTTTTGAAGTCAACAAAACAAGAGAATAATTTACTTTTGTTTTTGTTTATTTGGTTGTGTCTATTAGTGTGCTGAGGGTGAAAATATGGTCTGTTGTACGATAATTCGGTAGAAAGCCAATTTGGGATTTGTTTAGGACATTATTTTCAGTGACGAAATGTAGGAGTCTGTGGTTGGTGATCATACAGAGGATTTTCCCAAGGTTACTGTTAACGCAGATCCCGCGGTAATTGTTGGGTTCAAATTTGTCTCCACTTTTGTGGAGCAGTGTTGTCAGACCTTGGTTCCAATATTGGGGAAGATCCCCGATCTAAGGACAAGATTAAAGAGTTTTAATATAGCCAATTGGAATTTGAGGTCTGTGAATTTGATCATTTCATTTAGGATCCCGTCGACACCACAGACCTTCTTGGTTTCCAGTGATTTTATTTTGTCTTGTAGTTCCTTTAGTGTGATTGGTGAGTCTAGTGGGTCTTTTATGATTGACTCTAAACTTTGAAGAGCTTGGAGAAGTGGTTCTCTCTCTCTCTCTCTCTCTCTCTCTCTCTCTCTGTCTGTCTCCCTCTCTCTCTATCTCTCTCTCTTTCTGTCAGTCTCGCTGTCTGTCTGTCTGTCTGTCTGTCTGTGTCTCTCTCTCTCTCTCTGTCCCCCCCCCTCCCCCCCGCCCTCCCTCAGACTCCCAGCGGTTTCCATCACCAGCATGTATAATCAGATTATTGATGCCAGGCCATCCTGTCAGCTGTCAATCAACACGGCTTCAGCGTTCAGCTCCAAGGTCACCTCTGTGTGAAGTAATAAGCCACGTCCACTTCCTAGCCGGCGCCCACGCAATCAACCCTTTTATTTATTTTTCCTTTTTAACTTTCCTTTTCGCTTTCAAGTCTTTCGCTTTGTGGTGTTTTTGTTGTTGTTGTTGTTGTTGTTGTTGTTGTTGTTGTATTTGTACTTTTTGGACAGTAAATGTGGTAAATAGTTTGGGTAAATATGTGCACTTCAAACTGTGGCTGCCGAGGCACCATTTATTCTGCTTTAGCGTGTCTTTGGAGCTTTGCCTCAGCTTCCTGTTTGCACAAAGTCACCCCCCCCACACACACACACACTCAGACAGGTTCCCCCGAGTACTTTAGGAAGAAAGGCGATAACCCTTTATGTTGTGGATTATGGCCTACGCTCATCCTGTGCCTCATCGTCCAACTTTCCTGCAAAAAACAATCCAATCCTGGATTGTAATGTACATTTGCGACACACAGTTTACCCTGTTTATCGTACATTTCTCTATTACGCTCTCTTCGGTCATTTCTGCAGTGCCGTGGAGATTTTGTTTGGCAAATCCGCAAGAGTTTCCACTTCTTGCTCTGCTTTCCTGATTTTGCTTTGTCTGTCGTGTCGGGTGTGGGGGGGGGGACAGGAAAAGGAGTCTGGGTTGCGCTTTTAGATACCTTATTATACCCTATTCTATCCACCCTATTCTCCCACTGTCGCGCTGTTGTCACCTCTTACACAATGTAGAACATAGTTGGTGTTGTGAAAGCTCTCCCCAGTCTACCACAACACCACATTCGCCTGGACTCAAAGTGGATTAACAATTAACTTCTGTCTCTTCCCTTCCTTTTCCCCCCTTCTTTCCTTTTTTCACCCCCCCCCCCCCCCCCCCCCCCGCTCTTCCCTCCACACTTTTTATTCACTCACATCACTCGCCTCTCTCTCCATCTGTCTCCACACACACACACACACACACACACACACACCCGTTTCCTCCGTAGCTGTTTCGAGGACGACGAGCCCCCGTGCCCGGAGGAGATAGAGTACTCGGCGTACAGCTGTCCTGCGCCTAGCGGAGCACAATTAGATTTGGACATCGACAACAACAGCAGCTCCAGCTCCAGCAGCTCCAGCTCCAGCAGCGAGGAGGAGGAGGAGGAGGAGGAGGAGGAAGGGGGGGAGGAGGGGAAGGAGAAGGAGAAGGAAGGGCGAGGGAGAGTGAAGACGAGCCGGCGAAGTGGCGGCTCGTGCCTGAAGTCACGTCTGTTCCCCCGGCTGCTCAGCAACGGGTCGATGGAGATGCTGAACCTGAAGAGAAGCCAGTGGTTTCAGGACACTGTCTGAGTCCAGGGGGGGGGGGGGTCTGCAGGCCATGGGCCCCATTTCAAAGCATGAGCCAATTTGCGTTTTTCCTTATTTTCTTCTTTTTTTGTATTTTGCGTTGACGACACGTTAGTTCTAGACCTAGCTAGTGAGCTGGCTAGCTCGAGTGCCAAAAGAAAGTGAACCCCCCCTCAATGCATCGCTGTTTTCCAGTTTTCTAGTAAACAGTTCACAGCAGTCCACAAAATCCTTATTTTGATGCAAAAATATATACACAGAAATATATACATATAACTTCTGCCTCTTTCGCTGTTTTATGTTGCAAACTTTGCTTGGCTATAAGCCAATTTAGTTTTGAAGTTGTGGACGCATCATTAACTGAAGATGAAGCAGCAAGATTCAGTATGCCTGTGCACAACATTTTTGAAAAAAAAAAGTATTTTATTAGAGACTACATTTTATATTATAATATTTTGCACTGAAGGGTTAGGGTTTAAATATGCCAATTTCCATATTATCTTGTATTTATATCTAATATTTTGAGCAAAGATTATGGAGAATAAAACAAAAGAAACTTATTTTCTATTGGCTGTTATTTTCTCTCTAAAAGTCTTCAGTCACGATGTCTATGTCTTAAATTACTTTTGTCTGGCTTTTTGATTTGAGAGTTGACCATCACAACAGTGTGTGGATCACTTGTTGGCGCTCCAGCAGTGTGCTGCAGACCATGAACACACATATTGTCAGTTATTATTTGCACACTCTGACAGATTTCCCCTGAAAATGTTAAGGGTACAGATGATGAATGGAAAAATGTGAAAAGTGATCTGTGAACCTGCCAGCAATTAGGATGTACCGTTTATATCTCTGAAATGAAAAACATGCTGTTTACCCAAGTATTCCATTCGTCAGCTATTTGTCATACAGGAAAAACTATATTTGACTGATTAACGTGTCTTTTGTTGCTGAATTTCTCACAGAATTCCTCACACTCAGAGCTTTACACCTTGCAAGTCGAAATTACGATGCACATTTATTGAAATTATATTATTGTGATAAGCCGATGGCATCCCGCTCATGGTGCATTCACAAGCAAGGCTAAACTTGAAGAATGTTGGCGCGCTCCTCACCCTTAAGTGAAAACTAAATTGTTCCTATTTTCAGTTCCTCCCCCTGCTGTCGCCTGAGCGGTCCAAGACACCCAACGGTTTATGCCGCTAATGTTCACTTCTTATTGCCAAGTTGGCGCCTTGCGGTGGTTCGGCGAGAGCCTCCGTGTAGACAGACAGTGTTTGTATTGTTTAATATACAATGACTCATACCACGGATCAACCTCAATGGAAAAACGCGTTGCCAAGTGACAAAACTCTACCGTCGCCCAATCTAAATAGCAGTCCGTAACACTGGGATTACGGTGGCTTTGAAGGTCTCCGCCATTGGTGCTTGGTCACCTTTTAATTAATTGCCTGAGGAGCCACAATTGAAGCACAGCCAGAGAGACGATGCGAATAGTACTCCTCTTTGTCAGGGGCCAAGCAAAAGTTCTTCCCCTACGAGATATTGGATACGTATTAGTCATCTTATTGGTAGCTAATGCATACGATAGTTTTGCATCGACCTCTGATATGTATCCCTCAGCATCTTACCATTCAGGGCGTTTCAGCGGTCTGACCTTCTAAATATAAAACAACCTTAAAGGTCCCATGCTGATCACCATATCCTAAATATTGTGATATTGAATACATCATTCGAGGTTTTCTCGTAAAATGAGTCCAATGCAGGCACGGGAGCGTACAGTAAATACTCCATTACTTTACAAACCCAAATGCTATTACTCACACGTTCCCCACTCTTAAGCACTTCCTTTTTAACGCGAGCCGGCCACATGGTCCGTATATCTTTACACATTTTAACATCTATTTGTGAATATGTGTGCATATCACTGACTCAGACTCTAAAACACACCTGTTTTATTGTTACTATAGCATTTGCTATGTCTTATTATAATGGACACATGCATATATTTTTGTAAAAAGACAATTGAGACTGTATTCTCTAATATGTGTCAGTGATACAGCCCAAATCTTCTATCCCTATATAGGTCATGTCATATTGAGGTATATAATATCGAGATAACGATATTTATCAAAATATAGCATATTTTCTGGTAATTCAATAGATAAATAGGCTATATAAAATAACCACATGGTAAAGCCTATTTCTGTATACTAGTGTATACACAATGAGACTATTGACAAATAATCATCTCTTGAATCTTGAATCAGTAATAGGATATGAAGACTATAGTGGGTAAAGGAGAATGTCTAAGTCCAGAAAATGACGTGAATGTAATGCAGCCTTTAAAACCAGGAGAAGACAACTCTTGTGCCATATCACAATATCAATAGAAAATCAATAGAATAGAATAGATATACATAGCAATACAGTACAATAAAACAATATGGAAATCAACAGAATAATAAAAATAAACTAATAATAATAATAATATAGTATATAGCAATAATAATAATATAGCAATATAGCACATGATAGAGTAATATATTGCCCTGCAGCCCTGACTCTATACTGACTCCCCCAGCCAAGACCTCCCACTACTGGTTAACCTGTGCACCACCCTAACTTCACCCACCCCCCCCCGACCAGAGGTTCCTTAAGGTGAGCACCTGGCGCTGTGCTCCACTGAGGGATCTAAACACCTCTGAGGACACCTTGGTGTTTGGAGATTATCCCCACGGCGTGGATCCCAGAGATGAGAGGACTGTGTGTGAGCGCCTTGTCTTTGTTGAACGTGCGTTGCCTGTTGTTGCCTAAGCTTCATTCTCTGAAGTGTCGAGGTGTCTGTTAAGCTCTGTATGTTTCTTTCGTGTGTTTTTTAGAAAAGCTCTTCCAATTATTTAGACAATAAACAGGCATCCACTTATACATGTTGCGGGTTTTTTAAGTGGAGTGTACAGACAGCAGAGACGTTGGAGGAGCAAGTTGATGCTGTGTGTGTGTGTGTGTGTGTAGGTGTGTGCGTGTGTGCGTGTGTGTGTGTGTGTGCGTGTGCGTGTGTGTGCGTGTGCGTGTGGGTGTGTGGTGTGAAAGAGAGAGAGAGGAAGTGGGATGTACTGTAAGTTAGTCAGTAAAGTTTATTCAGCAGAGGACCTTATACAGAACAATGGCCACAAAGTGCTTCCCAAGAGTAGAAGAGAAAATGGTCCATAAAAAACTGTGAAAAACAAACAAACATACTTATTCCTACATAGTTGTTCTCCATTGCTCAGTGTCACCTACTATTGGTCTGCTGAGTTCTCGTTAGTTATCGTTGGGATGGCTATGAATGGGTGAATGTAAGAGAGGTAGAGGTAGAGCGCTGAGGCTAAAAGCGTTGTATAAATGCAGTCCATTTACCCTTTACCATTTACATGTCATTTACATTTAATTTGGATTTAATTTCAGCTGTGTAATGGGCACTGTGTGTGTGTATGTGTGTGTGTGTGCGTGCGTGTCTGCGTGTGTGTGTGTGTGTGTGTGTGTGTGTGTGTGTGTGTGTGTGCGTGCGTGTCTGCGTGCGTGTGTGCGTGTGTGTGTGTGTGTTTTATTGAACAGCTTTAGCCCAGTCCCACCTGCCTGTAGACTTTACTTATGAATGACTGTGGCATTTTCTCATCCATAATATATGTTGTGGATGCCACCCTGTTTACATGCTGTGGTAGTTCTCTGAGGAATCCCCCCCCCCCCCCCCCCCCCACGTCCAAAGGATGTCTCCTCTCTAGTCTGAAGTGACTTCCAGAAGCAGGCAAGTGAGCAGCGGCAGGTCCGTAGGGGGCGCTGCTGCTCGGAGGGGGAACCGCTCCGACAGCCGAGCACCCTGGTTCCTGCTGAAGCCAGATTACGTGGCAGGATAATGTGTGGAGAAGGGTGAAAGGAAATGTTGTCATTGAATGAAGGAAGCAACGGTTATCTAACCCCTGTAATTGGCCAGACCTCGAGTTTTCAATACATCAATTTGTTTTATTGACGCGGAAGTGGAGTCAACGGGACAGAAGGGCATGATAATCTAGTGGCCAATGTGGTGTTTTGGCCACAATATGTTATCCCAGCCGGGATAACAGCCAGGAGCTAATAGGCGTTATAGGAACTACGATCGTCCCCAGTTCCTGCGGTGCAAACACACAAAAACGCAGGACTTTTCCCAATAGTTATATGGACTATGGAAAAGTTCCTCCATTGCGAAAGCATGTAATATTGTGAATTTGGACCGCAGTACCCGCTATAAACGCTGGTGTCATTGTTACATATATCTCCTTCCATGCTAAATTCATTATTTAAAAAAAAGTAACACCTGACTTGGTGTTGAAAAACTTTTTTACTACCATGGGATGTTAATTAGCCGTTGCAAGCTGTCTCCAAATCTACCCTCTAATCACATCACAAGTGGGAGTGTCCACCCGGATGTATGATGGACAGATAAGCCTACCAGTTGGTACAGTCCACTGGGTATAGGCTGGTAGACCGGTACTTTAATCGTCATCTATCTCGGTGGACGTTCCCACTTGTGATGTCACTTCAACGGTAGATTTTAACATGGCTTGTAATGGCTCATCAACATCCCACCTGGAGGTAAAATAGGAGCCGTTTAACACCCTCTGTGCTAATCTTGTTTTCCACCGTTTCCGTCCACAAAATAACCCGCTCTGTCTGGCGCGGATATTCCTGTCTTATCTCATGTGTTATTAATGTGTTTGCACACAAAATGTTTAATTAAATAAGCACTTGAGCGCAAGGGAGTATGTGTGTGTGTGTGTGTATTTTTCTTGTGGATGTGAATGCGTGTGTGTGTGTGTGTGTGTGTGTGTTAAAGGTAAACTTTGCAGATTTCCATCCGGCTCATCATTTTGCACGACATTTTACCGCAACTCTGTCATAAGCTCAAATGACGGAGTTGGGCTAAAAAGTTTGCATCTGCATTGAGCTGCGCCCCAGAGACACACAGAGAACATCGCACACCACTGCAGGCGTTTTCCACACGACGCCCCTAATGCGGATAGATAGAGATAAGGTTGGAGAGCGGAGAAGTTATCCTTTAACTACAATTAGGTATTGATTCCTGTACACCATTGCATTACCCCTAGACCCTCAGAGCCACTTCCTCATTCAGATACAATCGTTGTGGAAAAGGGCATTGCTGTGTTTTGTGTGTGGCTGTGTGATGGGTGTGTGTGTGTGGCGTGGCGTGTGCGTGTGTGTGTGTGTGTGTCCAATTGTTGACCATGCATGTAGCCAATGACTGGACATGACTTTCTTACGAGATGCTGGAGGCAGGAGACTACAGCGGTCAGAAAAGAAATACTACTTCCACTCAAGTCAAGTCAAGTCAAGTCAAGTATTTTTATTGTAACTTCACAGTTTACACGTTAGTATAAGCAATGAGTTAAAAATCCGTGCGACGGCCATTTGACTCCATCTGCAATTACATTTGAGAAAACAGCCCCCACTAACGCTGCCGTTTCCTTCAAATTAAAAGCTAACCGCCTACTCTCTCGCCGAGGCTCCTCCCACGCTAATGGTTTGTGGTGGTGGTGGTGGTGGTGGTGGTGATGGTGGTGGTGGTTGGTGGTGGTGGTGGTGGTGGTTGTGATGGTGGTGGTGGTGGTGGTGGTGGTGGTGGTGGTGGTGGTGGTGGTGGGTGGTGGTGGTGGTGGTGGTGGTGGTGGTGGTGGTGGTGGTGGGGGTGGTGGTGGTGGTGGTGGTGGTGGTGGTGGTGGTGGTGGTGGTGGTGGTGGTGGTGGTTGGTGGTGGTGGTGGTGGTGGTGGTGGTGGTGGTGGTGGGTGGTGGTGGTTGTGATGGTGGTGGTGGTGGTTGTGATGGTTATATATATTGTATATATTACTTTACATACTGTTGGCTTGTGAATTTCCCCCTGGGAACCAATAAAGTCATATTGATATAATAATATCTTCATTTATTTATTGATTATATTTTGTATTGTTAA
>PIJE02000324.1:412379-414670 GCA_002895965.2 Coryphaenoides rupestris
GTTTTGAACGTAGGTGCATGAGCTGCGTTCTGGATGCGTTGTAAGGGCTTGATTGTTGAGGCGGGGAGTCCAGCGCGAGGCACCTCCTTCATGGATACTCGAATATTTGCGATCTCACTCTCACCTCCCCCGATTTGACTGGTGAAAATTAATAATCACAATCGAAATTCCTCCATCGTCTCTACACCTGCCATATATGCAACTTAGAAGAGTCTCAGTTGAACTTCATTACTTACTCGTATTGCCGATACATTTCATTTTGCATTAATGTTGGAATATCCCTTTAGAGCCAGAAGAGGAAGTCTCTCATTACTAAAGTGCGTTGACTCTGTATTTGATGAGCATAGAAGATAACCGAACTGACAGTGGAACTTCTCTTTCTTGTTTCTAATGGCCCAATTTTACAGGAAATAGGAGTACATTAGTGCGAGGAATAATTCCCTATTCCCATCGCGCGATAGGGACATACAGATGTACCCTTGTTTATATAAGGTGAAATAAGAATTAAATTGTTCGTGTTGGGGTACCAATCTAATATATAGTCAATACATCATAGATGTGTGACCAGTGTCTTTGTCGTAATAACGAAATGGTGAATGCTTGCGCGTGGGAGATGTTCTAAAAACAGATGAGTAGTTTTCTTTTAACGCTGATACATGGAGCAAGCAGTGTCTTAAAAATGTAACACATGGGAAACATTCAAGTATATAAGTACAGCAGAAATCTTTAAACAGAATCCCTGAGATTGGGGTAGCTTATAGTTATAATGCTAAAATCAGCAACATTTCAGAAGATCTAAACATAAAACCAAAAAGTAATTAGTAGAAATAATAATCATACATTTGAGATCAGCATAATGGTTCATGCTTCTAATGTCTAATGGAAGTGGATATCCAGAAGGGTCAGTCACAAGCACATTCATCATCATTGTCTCTGTGGTCTTGAAACAAGAAGTGACAATTCTTTTGAAACAGGTGATGAGTACTTTGAAACATGATGAAGTACTATGAAGAGTAGTATGACTACCACATAGAGCACATACTTCAGAATGGAACTACCTAGGTTTCCTAACCATTCGCCCAACGGATCCCATTTCCGTTTGTGCAGTTCATCAATGTTCTTGCGCATATCATCTAAAATGTCAGTGATATTTTCAGATGAGTCAATGATATTAGTCCAACATTCCATACCTATTATCATACATGTACCACCTGCTGCCACTAAAAGGTAGTCTAAGCCGGCTCTGGGTTGCAGTAAAATGTCGTGCAAAATGATGAGCCGGATGGAAATCTGCAAAGTTTACCTTTAACACACACACACACATGCATTCACACACACACACACACGCATTCACATCCACAAGAAAAATACACACACACACACACATACTCCCTTGCGCTCAAGTGCTTATTTAATTAAACATTTTGTGTGCAAACACATTAATAACACATGAGATAACAGGAATATCCGTCGCCAGAAAGCGTTATTCTTCTTTTATCCATGATCAGTCCGCATTCATGGAATTCATTGTGACCAACCCGGACCGATAGCAAGCACGCATTGCTGAGGCTATAGCACATGGGGACAACGGGACAGCCATTAGGGGTATTCCGGAGGAGACGGAACGTGGTCCATCTCCGCCTATCTTGTTTATTCCAAAATGTGCCTTGGCTGCACTCAGGAGGGTATCAAAGCTATTATCGATACCCTTGAAGGTATATTCCAATTGGAACTGGGAGCCCGTTCCATTGTCCCGGCTGTCTGCCAGGACAGGCTGGGACCTTACAGTGACGCCGAAGAGGAGGATGATGCCAACGTAGAGTCGTCCTCCGGCCTGGGGGGTACTCCTTCCTGGAGTGACGCGTCGGTGGCAACTGGTGGGCCATCTTGCCCCGTTGTCAGGGCTAGGTCCGTCGTGACCTTATGGTGTCGGGTTGGTCGTCAACGGTGGTGCCCGTTTACAGTGGCTGCCGTGGATCCAGGTAGCCCTTTCAGCTCCCTTGACCGCTGCTGAGGTGACCAGCAGGACTTGGAATGGTCCCAACCACCTCGGTGAGCGCCAGGTTCGCCTCCGATAGTCCTTCACCACGATCCAATTCCCTGGTTGTAGGTCATGGATCCTTGGATGGTGATAAGGCCTCTTTAACCTGTGAGTGGATGGTTTGCAGACTTCGAGAAAGATTAATACAGTACAATAATGATTGTATAATTGATCATGGTGTGATGGAATTGTTTTGTGCTCATATTGCTGTCGTGTGATGCACCTGTCCCCATTGGCATGGGTCGCCCTC